>SNQJ01S0054954.1:65029-82569 GCA_010110895.2 Picea sitchensis | reverse complement strand
GGCCTTCTTTACTTCACCTTCTCTCTTAAATTCAACTTAGATATCCTTTGGTTACCTCAGTCACCTGTAGATATTCAATATGTTCAAGTGTGATTAAAATGAGAGAGTCTTGCCTCTTATTTATACTCTCATGTAGCTTCCTCAAGGGGTTATCTTTTAACTATCTTAACCCACTTTCCTTATTTTAGGGTTAACCAACTTCTAACCACTTATCCAATTAGTAATTTATCCATTAAATTTATTATTTAAATAATTTATTTTGTATCCACTTTGAATTATAGTACACTCATCACCTCACTTTACCTCAAGGGGTTACTTTCTAACCATCTTAAACCACTTTCCTTATTTTAGGGATACCCCACTTCTAACCACTTGTCAACTTAATAATTTATCCATTAACTTTATTATTTAAATAATTTCTTTTGTATTCACTTTGAATTATAGTGCACTCATCACTTCACTTTATTATTTACCTTCTAAAAATCTATTAAACCACTTTGACTACTTTGACATTTTGGGGCTTCTAGATGACTCATGAGGGTTCTCCAACTTCACATGGTCATAACTCTCTAACCGTGAGGAGTTATGTGACATTGCACATACCACTGAAAATGGCATGACATGTATTATCCATATAGAATAGTATTAACTACAAATATATCAAAATTCATATTGTTATCCATCAAACAGACTTGGGTCCATTACCCAAACTTGGGTTCTCCAACTTCACATTGCCATAACTCTCTAACCGTGAGGAGTTATGTGACGTTCCACATACCACCGGAAATGGCATGAAATGTACTAATGATATAGAATAGTATTACCTTCAAATATATTAAAACTCATACCATTATACATCAAACAAACTTGGGTCCATTACCCAAACCTTTGTGCTACCAGAATTCGGTAACGAAATTTCTCCAAGGGTTGACTTCAATCACTAAGGGTTGACATCAATCTACAATATCACTATCAAATGGTTGAAATAAATGAAAACCAAAAATATATACCAACTGTCCATCAGCCTAAGCCAACTATCTGATAGATTTTTACAAACTACTGAAGATTGGGAATGCTTGCAACTATTGGAGAAATTTCTATTTTTGACGCACTAGTTCAATGGGAGTTAACTGACTAGTTCTATTTTAGACTTTATAATCTTAGACCATCATTATTATGCATGTATTCCTAATTATAGGATGCCATTTCCTATATGAGTGAAGATCACTCACTCATTGATTAGATCATAATATGCATTGATTCTTATTCTTCATTGTGTATCTCTCTTCATTTTCTTGAGAAGATTTGTTTATGAATGTTTTAGCTATATCTCTTGTGTAGGTTTCCATGGAACACTAACATGGTATTAGAGCTACGCTGCTTGGAGCAAGCCAGACACGCCAAATAATAAGGAACATCAGAGTTTCAGTGAGCTAAATCTGTGGTCGTACCTTTCATCATTTATTTCTCCAAAGTGTTAATGTTTTGAGGAAATAGTTGTATTGGAAGTAAATCAACCCATTATGCAAGTGGGTTTTCAACCATTTAACGAGATTCCTCACCGTTTGCTCAGAAAGTACGCTAGAAGATAGCCTCCGGAAACTGATATGAATTTGTGGTCACACCTTTCAGTAGTGATTTCTCCCAAAATATTAATTTTTTGAAGAAACGACCTTGAGGAGAAGTAAATTGACCCATTCTGCAAGTGGGTTTTCAACCGTTTGGCGATATTCCTCATTGTTTTCTCAAAAAGTAAGCCGAAAGATAGCCTCCTGAAACTAATACGAATCTATGGTTGTACCTTTCTACAGTGATTGCTCCCAAAATGTTAAGTTTTTGAGGAAACGGATCACACACGAAGTAAATCGACCCATTATGCAAGTGGGTTTTCAATTGTTTGGCGATATTCCTCACCATTTGCACAAAAAGTAATTCGGAAGATCGTCTCCTAAAACTAATACAAATTTCCACTTAAAGTGCCCTTTCTGTCATGATTTCTTAATTTTTCACTTGCAGATTGAGAGTAAATTTTAAGGGGTTCTTAGAAACAGTGGGAGATATGGATAGGAAAAATATTATATAGTCAAACTTGGTGGTAATCCTCACACCATACAATTATTTTGAATTGAAGCCCAAGGCAGAATTCCAACTCAGAAGGAAATGAATGTGTAATTTGACGATGGTGACAGAAACAGAACCTACATCAGCAATTGAGAAGATGAGATGGGCGAACCATAAGGATGAGGCCACAATACTACTTCTTGAGTTAATTTCCATTGATCTATGGTTTCATGTTGCCACATGCAAGACTCCAACCGAGATCTGGACCACCTTAGAAGGACTCTTTGGAAATCAGGATAAGATGTGAGGTCATATGCTTGAGGTAGAGTTGAATACCTTAGACACTAAATTTTTTGATAATATACAATATTTTTTTACTAAATTTAAATATTTTCTATTGAGCTTGGGTGAATGTGGTATTGATAAGTCTACACAAGAGAAACAACTTATTCTAACAATCTTGGCCAAGCTAGGACCATAATATGTTGTATATGTCTCCAATTTCCATTTTGGCAGATGTCTTTTTGGAACAAATTGGAAAATGCCTACATTGGCTCAATTCATTGAGTCTCTTACACAAGAGTAGACAAAACTCATACATATGGGCCTCATGAAAGATCCCAAATCACATGCACTCACCGTGCATGATGGAAAAAGGTCATTCAAATAGAACGGGAAGGAGGGATGTTCCAAACCCTTTAATGATTCTTCAGGTTCTAAAGACTCTTCAGATTCCAAGAAGAAGAAGAAGGGAAAGCAGTGCACTTACTACAGTAAACTGAATCATGAAAAATCCACATGCATGAAGAAACAAATCGATCTTATGGCATAGGAACTTCAGCAGAACAACCTTGGAAACTTCATTCCAGAGGGAGTCAAGAAGCAGAAGGAAGAAGATCCTGCTCCTAAGAAAGGTAATCATCATGCTCTGGTTGCAATTAATTCCTCATCTAATTCATGGATTATTAATTCTGGTGCATCCCATCATATGGCAAGGAAAGAAGAAGTTTTCTCTTCTTTGAGTCCATGCTCAAGACCCCCTATTCTCATGGGGGATGATACTCCAGAAGCGGTAGCAGGACAAGTGAGAGTGGAACTCCACAATGGCAGTTTTGAGAATGTTTTATATGTTCCTAAGATTTCTATGAATCTTCTGTCAGTTTATCAGATCACTCAGAAAGGTAAAAAGGTTGAATTTACATCAGATTCAGTTTCAGTAATTGACATGCATGACAATTCCATCATTGCAATTGGTGAGGTGGATCACAAGTCAAGGTTGTATAAATTCACTAAGTTTTCTGATGATGACTCATGTTTTCTACTTACACATAAGGAGAGTACTTTGCATGCACCTCTAGTGCAACATGCATATACTCTTGTGCTTCCCTCAGTTTTAGACATCAGAGATGATTCCATACACTTAGATTTTGTACATGGAAATAAGCAGGTAGTACAGCCAGATAAGAAGCCAGTGTTGAAGCTTCAACATATGCCCAAGAAGGCATAGGCCACACTTCAGGAAGCAGGCAACCTTGCAGGAAATCCATTGGATTCGAGGAGGACTCGATCTCAGCATGAGGAGCCTTCTCATGTATTTTCAACTTCAAAACCTGTGATGCATGCATTGTTATATGGTTCAATCTGCTAATCCACATAACTACAATGAGGGTTGTGGGAAATCCATTATGGCAAGAAGCCATGCGGAAGGGTATGACTCACTCTACAAAAACAAACTTGAATGCGGTTTCCACTTCCACTAGAAAGAATATTTTCAGGTGTATGGGTCCCGCGGGATCAAGAGACCTGGAGTTAAATAGGGTTACTTGAAGAATTCATCAGAATCATAAATATTTCTACATCTTCGCAAAGAATTTCAATGAGAATAAGTTCGGGAATTCGCGGGATGGAGTCTTGTAGTGAAAAACATAGTTTCCTAGCAACTTCCATTATCTTTTTTTGATACATTATCTTTTGAGGGGTTTGTTTCCCATTTTCCTCTTTCCTCATTTTATTGATGTTCATTAGTTGCATTGTACATGATCACCTAAAATGGCCTAGTAGCCAAGACTAATTTTTTACTCCATAGTGATGTTGAGGTGTTGGGAGAAATTTCTATTTTGACACTAGTTCAATGGAGTAACACTAGTTCAATGGGGATTTAAATGACTAGTTCTATTTTATACTTTCTAATCTTAGACCATCATTATTATGCATGTATTCATAATTATAGGATGTCATTGCCTATATGAGTGAAGATCACTCACTCATTGAGATGAATCGTAATATGCATTGATTCTCATTAGTCATTGTGTATCTCTCTTCCTTTTCTTGATAAGCTTTGTTTGTGTATTCTTTGTAGAATATCGTAATGTGGTGAAAGGCCATGAGTATGTCTCATCGAAAAAACACATACAAACTTTTGAACCATTCCTTAGCTCTCTCTTGAAAGATGAAAAAAATCCTAATGCAGACATCATCTTCCTCAACCACGAAAAGGTCAAGATAATTTTCAAAGCCTTGTATGTGTTTTGATGTGATATTACCTTGTTCTCCATCAAACTTGGGAAATGTTTGTAATAATTGGTAGGGAAATAATGGAGTATAGGAGGTAATACAAGAACATGTCTATCTGGAATATATACAAGTGTAGGAGTATGTATAGAGATTGTAAAACTTGGCTTGATCTCTTGAGGCTCCTCGAGGTTGAATTTTGTCAACATGAGTTTCAACAATATGATCTTGGATAGGTTCACAAAAAGGGAAGAAACAATTTAAAATAAAACCAATTATGTCTTGGGTAGAATTCCAACTTGCATACCTGATATTTTAAGATTGTCTTGTCATGTTTAAGGTTCTTCCTCGATTGGAATCTTTGAAGCCGTTGGAGTTGATTGGAGTCACCGGGTAGATAATTCAGCAATAACGTGTCACGTCACCTCACCATCAGTAATCAAATCTGGAACTTTATACACTTTTCCGAGGAACAATCCCCAGTATGGTGTCCATTATGTTAACCTCTCCTAATTTCTGAATTAGGGAAGAAAATTACATACGTAACCACAAAAACACTTGGAGTCAAGGATATATCCATCCAAGACTTAGAGAGGTATATCTCTGTAATATTTATCTTGGTTTGGATTAGAATACTAGGCTAGTTATGATATATTTGGTTTTGGTTTTCAAATGTTTGAGTTGGGACAACAAAGAGGGCCATTAGGTAAAATGGAGTCAAAAGGTTTAATGTGATCAAATGAAGGAATAACAGAGCTCATATGTAACAGGGAAAGTGTTGGGGTGGGGTCCCTAATAGCACATAGGTAGAACAATATATTGGGATGTAATAAAGGTCCATATTAAATAATTTCCCTTTCGATAAAATAGAATAAAGGCGGATGTAAGAAGAATACAATGAAACTACGCTGAAAGGATCTTCCTCTAGATCTTCTTTTGATAGACATATTTAAAATAAATAGGAGTCGAGGGTATGAGAACCTAAGCTTGGATATTATTGTAGAGAGCTGTCCTTTGGAAGTTGCCCTTAAAGAATATGAACATTTCTTTGGTCAAAGTGCTATTTTTTGTTGTTATTCTTATATCTTTTATGTGTTATTATGGGTGAATGTTTTGGTATATTGTTATTACTGTATTTACTAGCATTTATTTTTCTGCATACATTTCATATACAGTATATTACAAGTGTTGTCGGATCACTTTCCTCTACGAGAAAGTGGGTTAATTTTTTTCGAAGGGTTGGGGGCGATATTTGACATCTTTAAGCCCACGAGATGCTATTAAGATTCATGTGCATAAACTTCGTGGTTGGGGATTCATACATCATGGGAAGCTTCATAAATAATACCCAAGCACATATGTTGGCCACCACTTACTATACAGTGGTACCTTAGGTGGTAGTGCATGGACAACACTCCTATATGGATTGACCTTGATTAACTAAAGCCCTCTTTAGATAGCCCACAGGTAGTGCTTTGAATTCTATATTGTCATCGAGAACAACCTAGGAAGATACTCTCTAGTACTGGGTAGTGGTGAAAAGTACGCGGCTAAAGATTACGATCTATCCTCATGGATTGATTGAGATGTTGGGTTGAGTACTATTGTTCATCCCCACATGTATATCAAAGATATAGCCACGGGGAAAAGCCTTCGTGTCTGTGAACACTGTTCTATTAACCCTTGGAGTTAAGTATAAAAAATTAAAATAGTCAAGATCTATTGTCGCACAATTTTTTTTCGGGTTGCCAAGTAAATACAGCTACGGTTAATCATTTAGGCATTTCCTCTCTTGATGGTAATCTTTAGACCCAGTATTAACTCTATAAAAAAAATCAAAATGATGCAGGAAATTTTTCACCATTATTTCAAACCTATTCCATTTGATTCATCTCTTCTCATATCATTCATCCATATCATTTTTTGGGAAAAAAATTTACCCTCCTGTACCAGTTACCCCATCCTCATGGACCATACTTTCGCTTCAAGACAGGCTTCAAGCCAACACCTTGAAATCGGTCTCATTGAGATTTAGCAAAGTGAGACAACTCCGTGCCAATGTTTCCACCATCAATACAACTATGTAGTCCTCAATGGGAAAAATCAAACAAGACCTCACCACCGACTTTGTCGGTCTTTTCGGTACTCTTCACCAAACTGCATATCCCTACGGATAGCCCTTCCTCTTCTCAAAAGGTCATCATCTGGTTGATAGTGGCACGGTTGATAGTGGCGAACCCATAATTTTATTTATCGCTGCATTGCCCAGAAACTCATTGCTACATCCATCACGATCAATGTTCCAAATCATGATTGCCGATGGTGGTTCATGAAATGTGGAGGCGTTGAAATGTGCGTCTCCAAATTTGGTGACTACCACCTGAAATCCATATGTTTGCTATTGACATGGGAGGTTGTGACATTGTCTTGGATGTAAAGCGGCTGGACTGGATTCTCATGGATTTAAAGACTTAACCATGCAATTTGACTAGGAGGCCACCAATATAAGTTCCAAGGCATCATAGCGGTTCACCTAATATCATTAGTTCTCATCATGGAAAGCGATGCTCAAAGTGTCATTCTGGTGTTATCCACCCAACTCATACCATACAAGCAGCGAGACACCCTTCGGTGCCGCCAAGACCTCCAAACCGTAACAAACATTAGTGGTATTTTCCTCCCGGTATCCCTCCTTCGTGAATGATCATGATTATTCATTCCCCTTGTGCAGGGAAGTCTTCCTCCCAATGATTCGTATCATCCTTTTCCCAAAAATGAAATTGAAAATATATTTAAGGAGTTTCTAGTTGTTGGTGTCATCCACCCTAGTACAAGCCCCTATTCATCTCATGTGGTCATGGTCCTAAAGAAGAAGGTTCTTAGTGAATGTGTCATGACTTTTAGGTGCCCTCAACAAACTTGCTATCAAGACAAATTCTCCATTTCCTATGATTATGATGATCTGGATGAATTGAGTTGCACCCAATTCTTCACTAAAATTTATCTTCATTCAAGGCTACCACCGGATCGTGTGAAAGGGCATATATCCCAAAATTCCTTTAGAACTCATGAGGCCACTATGAGTTTTTGGTCATGCCCTTTGGCTTATTAATGCCCCTCCACCTTCAAAGCCTCATGGATATGTCTTCAGTCCTTTTTACGCCATTTTCTTAGTTTTCTTAGATGATATACTCATCTATGAAAACTTGGATAGACCATCTTGCTCATGTGTCTCGAGTTCTCCATCTACCCTCTAGGCACCAACTTTTTCCTGAAATGAATTCTAAGTAGTTTTGGTGCATCCTCAGTAGAATACTTGGGTCATACGGTTGCCAAAAGATGGCATCGGGGTGGATCTAAAAGATTGAAGCTATGTAAGACTAGCCTCGCAAATACTCTTAAGATCTTGAGAGTTTCTAGGCTTAGCAATTATTATTCCAAGTTTGTTAAGAATTATGGGAAGATTCGAGCACCTCTCCTTTGTCTCTTCTTAAAAGGAACTCTTTCACTTAGACTCGACCCTTTGCTCAGATTTTCAAACCTTGAAGATGGACATGTGCACCACTCCGGTGTCACCTTCCTTATTTCACAAAGACCTTTGTGTTGGAATGTGATGCCTGCGGGGAAAGGAATTGGTGTTGTTCTTATCTGAGAGTCGACCTTTGGCCTTTACCGCAAGAAACTATCTGAAGAAATCACGGGCAAATCCATCTATGAAAAGGAAATGTTGGTTATTACGGATCGTGGATCTGTGGCATCCGTATCTATTGGGGCAATGGTTCCAAATTAGGAGCAGTGGACCATCAAAGCCTCAAGTGATACTGGAACAATGCATTTCCTCCCAATTAACAAAATGGGTGACTAAAATCTTTGGATATGATGAGATCATTTTATAGAAAACAATGTGTTTGTGGATGCACTTTCCCAAAATATGAATATGAAGGATCCTTTTTTCTCTTTCATTCATTGTACGGGATTGGCTCCAAAGGCATTCGTCGAGAATGGCTACAAGATCCCAAAAGTTGACATCTGATCTAGCAATTGCAGTCTAATGCTCCATCTTCCCGTGGGTACTCTTGGCCCCATGAGGAACTTTGATACAAAGGCCATTTGTATTTAGTAAACAATCAAAGCTTAAATCCACAGTACATTCTAAGCTTCATACTACACTTACGGTGAGGGGGCACTCTGAAGTTTCACACTTAAAACCTATGGCCGAGGGGTCGTCCAGCGTTCCTTGCATTTTCTAGGATGATGGCAAAATAGGAAATTAAAATGTGTAATTTGTGAATGTTAATCCCGCGTGTCCAACACAACAAAGGGAAAGCTTGATCAAATCGTTGGGCACTACAACCACTCGATTCCACTTCTTGTTGGAAGGAATATCTCTATGGATTCTATTCTTGAAACACCCAATCCCGGAAATAAATATGTCATCATGGTGTTGTTGATCGCCTTTCCAAGTATGCTCATTTATGTGCCCTTCTTCTGTTTACAACATCCATGGTAGCTCAAATATTCATGGATCGGGTCTTCAAGATTCATGGCATCCAAACTCTGTTTCTCATGTTGACCCAACTTTCACAAGCAATTTTGGCAAGAATTGTTCAGATACAAGGCACATAATTGCATCTCCTTGACTTATCATTCCCAGAATGATGGCCAAACGGAAGTTGTCAACAAGTGTTTGGAAACATAATTGATTTTTTCTTGAAAAATAAAATTAAATTAGGCTCAATGGTTACCCCTAATTTGAATGGTGGTACAACACTTCATACCATACAACTGTGCATGACTCCTTTTGAAGCGGTATATGTATAGAAGCCACCTTGAGTTCTCTCATACTTGTCAGATTTTCGAAGGTCCAGGTGGTTGATCTAACACTTACAACTTGAGCGGCTATTCTCTATACCCTCAAAAATAATTTGGTCATGGAACATAATCTCATGAAGCAACAAGCAGATCAAGGTCTCTCTAAGCGTCAATTTCGCAGAAGAGGATTAGGTGTTTCTTAGATTGCAACCCACAAGAAAACTTCCCTCGAGGCCAACCATTGTCAAAAGTTGGAACCCAAATTTTATGCCCCCTATAAGGTTTTTCAAATGATTAGAAGTGTGGCTTAAAAATTGGAGTTGCCTCCAATTTCATGTGTACATCCAATATTCCATGTTCCTTTCTTAAAGAAGGTGATTGGAGCTAAGTGCCAAATTCAAACAACCTTCTAGAGTTAGCTGAAGAAGGATCCATTTGGCTACAGCAAAAAGCAGTTTTGGACCAGCATAAGCATCACCTACGTCAGAGAACCATAAAGGAAGTGCTATTCTAGTGGAAAGATACAACAATAGATGCCACCTCGAAGAACCGACTACCATTCTACAACAATTTCCTCATCAGCCTTGAGGACAGGGTTGTTTTTTAAGAGACATACATGTTAGCATCTAACCCATGGGTAGAAAAATATGTTAGGATGTAATAAGGTCAATATTAATAAGTCCTTTCAATAAAATAGAATAAGGTGGATGTAAGAGACCTAATAGCGGCTTAAACTTCTAGAAGGATCTTCCTCTAGATGCTTCTTTAGTATAAATAGGATTCGAGGGTATGAGAACCCTAACTTGAATATTATTGTAATAGAGCTCTTCTCAAAGTAGTTTTCCCCTTGAAGAGGCCCATGAACATTTCTTTCCAAATTCAAGTGTTATTTTTTGTTGTTATTCTTATATCATTTAGTGTTATTGGGGTGAATGTTTTGGTTATATTGTTGTTGATATACCATTTCTAGCTATTTTGGTACGATTGCATACTTTTCATATATGGTATATTACATCAAGGTAAGCATGTTAGTGGATCCTTGTATTTGGTGATATGGAGAAAAAGGAACATATTATGGTTCACTCAAAATGTAGAGCATTGCTACCTGAATTCTACATTCAAATTTTAGAAGAAAACATGAATATTGTTTTAAACCAGAACATGAGGTTTGAAACAAATCCTAAACTTAAACTTCTTATAAACAATAAAATAAAGAGCAAATAATGAAACCATGAAAAACATATTACATTAAGGAACACTTCACCACATAAATATGATGCGGGAATATTGAAACGTAATGTCTTTGTATTCATAAAAAAAATCACTTTAAAACCTCCTAAAAATATTTACAATGGATGGTAATATTTCAATACCATTTTCCCATTCAGGTCCAACCCTTATGCCATATTGCAATATATCTTTTATAATATCCCATTACATTCGGATCCTACAGAGTAGGAGATCCAAATCCTTCTTTAAGCGTTTCCTGAATATTTAGGAGATACCTGAGTAATGATCTATCAAAAATAGATATTTGATCTCATTTCAAAATAATATGATACAACCCGAGTTTATAACAAAATATTTGAATTTTACCACTAGAAGGGTAAAAATAGAAGTAATTGCCTGCTGACTATTACCCTAAATCTAGGGAAATTATATCCCAAGCAATAGGTTATGATTTGACCTTGTCTAATAACCATAACTAATCTGATATTAACTTGACACCAACATCTTGAGGATGTGTTAGAAATGAAAAATCATTCTAGAAGCCTTCGATATATTTTCCTTGATCTAAGGAGATTTATGTGTTTTATGTTCATAATACAGACTTTGGTAGCTAACAAGGTCAAAGCAGTATGTTTATTTGTCAATTTTTTGGTAATGATTTTCGGTAGCTAATTATGAGATTCGAACCCAATTTTAGCTGACGAAAACTGTAACTGCTCCCAAATTGGTAAAAAATGGTTGAGTTCGATCATTAACCTTGCTTCATCTATTATAATCACCTTAATTCAAAGCATGGTCTTCTTCAGCTAGAGCATCGAGACTGAGGTGAGTTTTAGGATTTAACACTTTTGGACAAGCTTGAAACTCAAAACCTTTTTCATGTTCTGCAGTCTGCTATTTTGTTTGAAGAGATTCCTTTTCTTGTGCTTTATAGTCTCATATTTAATGGCCAACTGATCCAATGTAGAACCAACTCTGAGAGATGAATTTCTAAGTCTCATTCTCTATTTTTATATGTCTGTACTTTTAACTCAATTTCTTCTTTTTAGTTTGAACCTTATGTTTTACTAGCCTTTTTCTTTGATGATGTTTGGGCATTCCCTTTCTAGAGTTTCCATTTACGTAGCTAATGGATTTGAATTTGAATCTGAATATGGGAGATTTAGAATATTTCTAATGGTGGCCTTTCTTTGATCCTCTGCATTTATCCCAAATTCCATCTTCCATTTTATTTTCTTTGATTTTGAGTGGGGACTTGTGTTACAGTTTCTCGGTGACAATGCTTTCTCTATTTCTTTTACTATTTTTGGAGGATTAATTGTTGTGGGAAGTCCCTATTTATTTGGTTGAACTTCTTGTCCAAATTATCCGAAAAACATAATATAATCCCAAGTATTATTCCTTATGTTGAGCTCCTCTAACACTATTAGTTTGATCAGGCCACGATGAAATAAACTATGGCTAGCCTTTTGAGGTTTGGCCTGAACTTTGGAAGCCATCTTGGTAAGACTCTTAAGAAGGTAAAATGGCATATTCATAGGTTGATTACTAGAGAAATGAGGGAGCAATATGAAATGGTAGCTTGCCCCATGGTCCTTCCATATCTTCCCTCACAGGTGATGTAAACCTGAATAATTTTTAACAATATTTTCCATTTCTCCTCCAAGTAGCTCGTGGGAATATCCTTTTTCAATTTCAGATTTTGATTCTCTTCCTTGAGAAATGATCTAAAGTAAATTTCCTTTATTGAGGTGGTCTTAAACCACCTTTTGACTTCACCGGGTATCTTTGTAGTTGCTGCTATATTGGCTTCATCTATTTGCATCAAAACAGGTCTGAGTTGAACTTTAAATCCATCAAAACTCTTGGAAAATGCCTCTGTGACACCCTGATGGTACCCCTATGTAAATGTGTTGAGCATACATAATAGATCTAGCTAAACAATAATACACATTTCTTGAGAGAGAATTGGAGAAAGAAGAAGAAGGGAGAGAAAGAATGGAAGAATTATCATTAACCATATTCCACCTCAAAGAGTGAATAATTTACAATAGATATAGGATACATAGTAACTAATGAGCCATAGTGGTGTTCCAAAGTGATGCGGACACACACCCAGTGGTTGAGTGAGCTGCCACCTAGTCCTAGTCTCTCGGGCGGGACTGGTGAACTTCCACCTAGTCTAGTCTCTCGGTGATTTGAGTGAAATGCCACACAGATGGAGTTAACTAGTCAAATATTCTTCAGTTAACTGATTGAACAAGAGTAGTGAGTTGGTATTGATCCCAATGTTGCATGGTAACAATACCAATGCAACATCTAAACTCAATTTAACTAGTCAAACTAAAGTGTAAATTGAAGAGAATATTCTCGGTGGAATACTCTCCCCCTAAAATATATGGGAAGCTGGATAATGACTAATTACAGATAATAGAAGCAAAGGGAATATGTAGGAAAATAAATCCTAGGTGTGTGAGAGGTAACAAGTAACTCCAACACCCCACCTAAAAATCACTATGGTGAAAACTCAAGAATGGGTCCCAACTGAGGCCAATATTACATTACCCAAATACAAAGATACAATGAACTAAATGGGAAGAGGGAAAACCTCATGGGAATGGAAACCCCCCTCAAATTACAATGCATAAAATAAAATGAGGAAAGACAAAAAACCAGTTGCTTCATAAAGCAGCCACGTCCTTCCTCCGAAGACCTTACAATTGGCTACAAGAGTTTGTGCTCTTTGAAGATTTTGTTGAAGATGTAGATGTGCATGGATCGATGAAACATATGCATCATTGGTATTTCCACACATATCCACTTTATCTTCTTGTAATGAATAATATCCAAATAAATTTGGGATGAAACTTTGAAAACCGTGCGTTTGTTTACGGAAAAATGTTGAATTTTGTTGATTTTGAAATGATCCTGCCGGTTTCCAGGCTCTGTTTTGGACAATTTTTTTTTAAATTGGATATTTTCCCAAGAGGAATTCAATATTTAATTTTTTTCTACAAATGTTAACTCAAATATCATAATGGAGTCTGATATGCGTGGCTCCCTTTTTGTCTCCTAAGATGCATGCATGGTGCATGCAAGTGTCTGCATGTAACTCTGAGATGCATGCCATATATGCTACATGAATTTCAGAAAAAAATCTGAAATGGAGTAGACATCATCTTCAATTAATGGAATAAGTGTTTTGTGTAGATACTTGTGTAGAAGGCTGTTCAAACTGAGATGATTTATCTTTCGGTGGTTTTTCTACATTCTCTATGTTGTCAACATTTTGCATGAATTCTTAGTTATTCCCCAAGGCCATTACTCCAATCCGCTCCATAATTCATTTGGAGTGAATTCTTGCAAATCATTATATACTTGATGGAGAATTTCGGGAGAAATAAAATAGAGGATACATCACATCACCATATCTTGTCCTATGTGAAAAATGACTTTCCCAATAGACAAGATAAGGCTCTACTTCCATTTCCATAGTTATTTGTTACAAGCCTCTACATATGAGCATGGCAATTTTTGTCTTCCATTCCAAATGGTTATGAGGCATGAGAAGTATATTCACAGTGAATAATCCATCTTTTGTTGTCTTCAATCTTTTGTGCTGCAAAAAATAATTTGGTGTGAATTTTCCCTAGTAGTCTATCAGCTCTGATACCATGTAAATGTGTTGAACCCTACATAGAATAGATCTAGCTAAACAATAATGCATTTGCGAGAGAGAAGTGGAGAAAGAAGAAGGAGGAGAGAAGAATGGAAGAATTCCTCGTGCTTGGTATTCACTCAAAGAGTGAATAATTTTACAATAGATATAGGATACATGATGGCTGATGAATATAGTGGTGTAGAGTGGTCTGGACACACACTAGTAGTTGTAAATTGAAGCGCCACCTAGTCTAGTCTCTGGGCGATTCACGGGGGTGAAGCGCCACCTAGTTGAGTTAACTAGTCCGCTAGTCTGTGATTCTTGGCCGAACCAAGAGTAATGAGTTGGTGATGATCCCAATGTTTCATGGTGACAAAACCAATGCAACATCTAAACTCAACTCAGCTAGTCCAACTGAAGTGTCAGCTGAAAGAGGTATTCTCAGGTGGAATATTCTCCCCTAAAATATAGAATTGGATAATGACTAATTAGACTAATAAACGAGAAAACCTTAGGAAAAATCCTAGGTGTGTGTGATAACAACACCTAGAGATTACAGCAGAACCTATCACATCTAACATTTTTGAACAATTCAAAAGCCTCGGGGTGTGCCTCAAGGTATGAATCATCCTACAATTTATTCTCAAAAGAGCACCTCCTGTTGAGATCTTCATCACAAGAACTACTAAAAATGATTTAAAATTGGGTCGATGATAAAGGATCTAGGGTATGTAAGGGAGAGAGGTGGACTCAAATGAACTTGTAGGTAGGATAAAATTTCATCACAAGAACTGCTAAAAATGCTTTAAAATTGGGTCGTTGATAAAGGATCCAGGGTATGTAAGGGAGAGAGGTGGACTCAAATGAACTTGTAGGTAGGATAAAATGATGAGATTTAAGAATAAGACTCAAAGGGTGAAATTGTTTTGGGCGACCATGGTAAAATTAAAAAAAAAACTTTAAAGAGGAAGTTAACCGATTCAATGCATCAGAAAGATGATGACCATTTTTTTGGATCGATTGAATTTCATGGGCACGATCTAGGGTTATCATCACTTAATTGGACAAGGGAGAAACATAGCATAATATTTTCTGAAATCAGACGAATGATGATTGAAAGTGGTTATGGATGCATATAAACTAATAAGGATATGAGTACAATTGCCAATTAGGAGAGTGACAAGACCCTTTAGACACTTGAAATATTTGGTGCTTTTGGCAGCTTATGATAGGTGTGAAAAAGTCATTAAGCTATCGAATTTTTTAACTTTCGGTAGCTATCAATTATAAAATTTTGACCTTTAACTACCCAAAATTATATTTGCTGCCATAATTAAAACATGAACCGAATTCATGAAATATCTGATTATGTCACTCTAAACCTTCAAAAAACTCATGTGGATACATCATAATTTGAATCTTAGTATGTGACAACATATGAATCTAACCTTTAACCTGTATATATGTTTGAAGCATTGGATATACCACTGAAACATTACCCCTAAGAACCTTATCATGAAAGCACCTTCAACCTAATCAGAAAAATTCCAAAATAGACGACTCAAAATTAGATGGCTTATATCATAGGACTCTAACAGTGATATTAATGTAACATAGCCTACTCTAGTTTGATGTATCAAAGTTCATGAAATTTTGTTTAATGGAAGTGTTACAAGGGAAAAACTCTCTATGGCCAAGGATAAACCACAACAAACAAGTAAGACTGCATAAATCAACTCAATTCCATTGTATGTTATATAAACTAATGTGCAAGATAAGAAAGAGGCCTACCTCGATCCAATGTTCGATGATGTTCCACCGTTGAGCACTTTGACCCAAACCTTTATACCTACAATAAGTTCTTAACAAACAAGAATAGAAAGTACACGGTGATAGTATAAAGGGGTTAGTATATTAGATAACATAATCCATTAATAAACATTACAAACATGCCCATGGATAATAATTATATATTTGCACGATACCAATAGGATGGGAAATGACTATTTCTATTAATAATTGATCAGAAAAAGTGACAACATTACAGACTTCTGTGTCGGCACGGTTCGAAACCAAGAAACCAAGTTCCTTCCAACTGGGTCTCCACCACTTCAATCCTCCACCAAAGGAAAGCTCATAGGAAAGAGGCAATGAGGTCCTCTCAACAATAGGGAAATAGCTTGGGGGATGAACACAGTGTTCATACTTGAGGGACAAAGGGATGAAGACTCATTATGAAGTAATTTCTCCAGAGTAAATTTGCTCTCAAAATTGAATGTTTTCTCCTCTTTTCCATAGCTCGGAATTGTGCTTTTATAGCCTTCAGAATGCAACTGAAGGGCCAAGTCGGAATGTTTCCAGTATATGAAAGGCCAACGATCAGAGATCTCCTGTCGTGACATGGAAACCCAACTTCATTTTTTTTTATTTTCTGGCACAAATCCTGATGTACGCATGTTGTAGTGGAGCAACCAATGTATACACATATTTTATAGAAGATAGGGCATGTATATGTGGAAAAATGTGTATTTTTGGTTCTAGATTCATCAAAAAGGGATGATAAGTCTACATAGGGAAATGGAAAAAGGCCCTCTATGCAAGATAGCAATGGTGAGGAAAATATTGCTATAACAGATGCCCCCTAATGTGTGAGATCGGACAAGTATCTGTGATGGCTGAAATACATTATAAATAAACTAGAAGTGGAGTGGTAGAGAACTAGTTGGACGAACTCAATTTCTCATTACATTCTGTACTAACTTTGCATACATGGTTGCCAAGAATACAATGCATATCCATGTGGAAAATATACCAAACAAGTATTCATGGCTATGAATAGGAAAATACAAATGTGGTCATATGGAAAAAGTTTTCATATTCACGAACAAGGCCCAGTGAAACCAGTCTCAAAATCAATCTGAAGATATCTATATACCATGGAGTACAATCTAATCTCCCATGATCACTGAAGTCGAATAGGTGATGGTCCAATGAAAGGGAAGCAACAACTCGGGAAATATGTGGCCACGTAGTGATGTCTTCAAGTCTTCTACACTATCCACTAAGGGTGAAAGTCTACATCATGTGAATAAAGAAGTTGAGGTTGAACACAATGAGAAATCATTTGATTACCGGTCATTGAGGTATACCATTAACAAATGTGAGACAACCTACCAATAATGAAAGTAGGTATCAAGGCACCCAATACATTCCTACAAGTGTGAATAAAGGAGTCGGTGTCGAACACTTGAGAAATCCATTGATC
>SNQJ01S0054954.1:46797-56842 GCA_010110895.2 Picea sitchensis | reverse complement strand
TCTTAAGGCCATCAAAATGTAAGGAAAATTTCCTTTCCACTTCAGGATGTCCCCTCTGCATGTTTTGTCAAAATGAGAGGCATCCCACCCTTTAAAAAACTTCCCTAACCACTGGATTTGCATCAAATAGGTGCATCTCTGAGGGTTCAGTTCTGACTATAGTTCCTCCCTTGTGAGATTTATTCTTCTGAGGTGTCTCCATGAGCAAAGACAAGGGATCACAAGTTATGATATAGTGAAGGATAAAGCAGTAAATAGAGGAAGACTTAAATGAGAAAATGGAAATGAATAATGGCTTCTCTCTCCTATGATTTTCCTTGAACTCACCTTGTTTGACAGAACATTGTTCTGGTGGCCTTTGAAAAGTAGGAAGTGCAATTTCCCCTCTCCTTAATTTTTGTAGAATCTCAAGATGAAAAGTGATGATATGGTGAAAGTAAAATTGTTGCAAGGGTCTTTGAAAACTGACAAGTAACACTCCAATCGAAAGAGTATGGAGGACATGGGAAATGTAGCAAGGTTTCAACAACGTTTTCTAGTAGCGTAGTGTGCACACAAGGAACAAATACTTTCTCAAGCACTCAACACTCAAGAGCAGAAGGAAATTGTGTGTTTGATAACTGAAAACCAGGTGTGGTGGCTGCAAGTTTGTAAGAGGGAAATTATGGATGCAGAGGGATGAGGGAGGGAGTGATTTGCAGCATCGGTCGCTACCAAAACTCAGGAAATGGATATCCCAATAATTCACTATGCAATGGAGGGAGAACACAGAATACCTGGAGGAGAAATTGATGATTTGAAGCTCTGCAACCAGTTAGGAGATCATGAAGACCACCTCAAATTCCAAATCCACCTCAATAGTTGATCCTGTAGCATTGTCTGCAACTGGTCTAAACTAGCACTCAATGCCAAGTTTGAGAACATTCAAATCTTTGAAACTATTAGCAAACTTTTTAACATATTTTAATAAACCATGGTGTTGAAAACAAGTTATAACATGACCTCAATGAAATGATGACGAATCATGGCAAGGAATAAAGGACAAGGATTGCACTATGGAAACTCCTAGTGAGTTGGCAACCCTCTTTTTCAAAAGGATGATTTGACAACCTTTAATAGGACATAGGTACAACATGGCAAGGATATAAAGGTATGAGTGAAAATAATGACTTGTCAAGTCATGTAGGTCATGGGATGGGTTAGTCTTGGTGTCAAGTCTTGAGGTGATTCAAAACCATAAGCCATAAAATTAACCTAGGCTGAAAATCTATGTGAGGGCCAAAAATGACCTAACACTCAAGCCTTTATTTGTTCAAGCTAACCTAAGTAAATCACACTAAGAAAATAAAGCAAAATTGAATTCTAAAGGATAAAAACTTAAAGCTAAAGGCTAAAATACCCAAGGCAACTTAGTGTGATAACATTGGCTCCATGGGGGATGGCATTCGCCTTGTGAGCTGCCAAGAACAAGCAGTTTCAGTGCCTTATCCTAGGGATATGGGGTCACTTATTCAATCAAAACAAAACAAAAATGATATTTACAATGACATGGAAAGCCACTCATGGCTTAAGAAAAATACTTTTCAGAAAATTCCCATTGACAAGGCCACCAAAAACTTCAGAATCCTCCAAATTCTACAACTTATAAGTGTTATTTGAATATACCTCAAAAAGTTTGAAGGGACCAATCCACAAGGCCTCAAATTTACCGTTCTTTCCTTTATCTTGCTTGGGTGAATCCCACTTGAGCACTAGATCTCCCAGCTGGAAATCTTCTTTTCTTACCTTCTTTTCAAAGACATGCTTGATCTTCTGTTGATGGTCCTGTTCTTTGTCTAGTAGTTTATCCCTAGTCTGTTGCACCTCTACCATCTGGTGTATTCTTTTGATCATATCATCAAGGTCTCCTTGGTAATCTTGGAAGAATTTTTCCATAGGAAAGGCAAGATGAGAAGGAAAGATATCCTCAAATCCATACACAAGTTGAAAAAGAGAGACACCAAGAGATCTCTTTGTTGTCACTCTATCAGCCCACAAAGAAAGTTTAAGCTTTGAATCCCATGGATTTCTTATTGTCTTCTAACAGTCTCTTGATGATATTTACAAGGATATTGTTAAAGGAATTTTCCAATCCATTCCCTTGGGGGTAGTAAGGGGTAGAATGAACCAATGTGATCCCATATTATTCACAAAACCTTATCAATGGTTCAGCCTTGAAAGATGCAAAATTATCAGTAACAATTCTACTTGTACAACCAAATATCACCATAATATCCTCAATAAAACCAATGATTACCTTATGGGAGGCATTCCTTGTAGGGATGGCTTCTATACACTTGGTAAAGTAATCAATGGCAGTCAAAATCCACCTATGCTGACCACTTGAAGTAGGATGAATTTCCCCAATAAACTCTAGTCCCCACTACTGAAAAGGTCTTGAAGCTACCACAGGTTTCAATGGAAAAGACTTGAGCTGCTTCTTTCCAGAAAACTTTTGACACTTGACACAAGCTCTAATATTTTCACAAATGTTAGTAAAGAGACTAGGCCAAAAATACCTAGCTCTGAGGATCTTATAGGCTATGGTTCTCCATAAGTGATGGCCTCCACATAAATTTTCATGAAAAGAAAACATAATCTTTCGGGCCTCCTGTGGGTCTAGACATCTCAAAAGAACTCCTAAAGGATATTTCCAATACAAAACTTTGTCAATAAGACAATATTTAATTGATTTGATATTCAAATCTCTTACCTTTTTCTTCTCCAAACCATTAGGAGGCTACAACTTCTATAGAAAATATATAATATCCTTGTACCAAGTGCATTCTGCCAATGGAGGTCTGACTTGAGAACTTTTATCTGACAACTCAGCTTCCTGATTTTTTGAGCTAATGTTGATGAAATTAACCCCCAAAGCTTTGCAATTTGATTCAGCCAACAATCTAGCTAAACCTTGGCCTTTAAACAATTTGATGGGCTTTATTTCAAGATCAAATTCAAGAATTTTGGAAATCTATTTGCTCCTTCGTCCGTCTATGTCAGGATGAATAAGTATATCTTTCATCGAGGCTGAAGGGACATATGCAACTAATTTTGAATGAAAAACATATACTCTGAAATCCTTGAGGGCTTTGACCAAAGCATAGGCCTGCTTTTCGATGATGTCGTATTTTATTTCAGCATCCCTCAATGCCCTGTTTAAAAAGGAAATAGGTTGATCTAACCCTTCTGCATTTTTCTTCAATAAAATAATTACTACTATGTCAAATGAAGAAAAAGAAAAAATCAGAAAATCCTTGGAGTAGTTAGGGCTGATGAGCACAGGTGCTTCAGTCAAACCCTTTTTTATTTGATCAAAATAATTTCAAGACTCAGTAGTCCATTTGATTGCATTTCCTTTCCTCAACATGGTTGTAATATACTTTACCAATTCAACAAAATTTGAAGCAAACCTTCTCAAAAGAAGTATTTTCCCCAAGAAAGACTGAACTTATTTCTTGGATCTAGGTAGAGACAAGGTCTAGATAGCTTCTACTCTGCTTGAATCAATCCTTACCCCTTTAGCTGATACGATGTTCCCCAATAATTTCCCCTCCATAGAAAACAATGAGCTTTTAGGATTGAGAGAGAGACCAAATTTTTTGCACTTTAAGAAGACCCTTTTCAAATGATGATAATGTTCTTTATCAGATTGTGAGAACACTATTATGTCATCCAGATAAATGAATACAAACTTGTCCTTCTCCCCAATAAAGGAAATTCACATGGATCATTGAAAGGTCTCTCCTGCGTTCATCAATACAAAGGGAATTTTAGCGTACATGAATGTACCCCAAGGAGTAGTGAAGGTTGTCTTCTCTCTATCTTCAGGAAAGACAGAGATCTGATTGTAGCCAGAAAAGCCATCAATCATAGACATCCTAGATGAACCTATCACCCTCTTAATTATGTGCTCCATCTTTGGTAAGGGTTAATTATCTTTCTTAGAGCTTCTATTCAAATTTATGAAATCAACACAAAGTCTGATTTCTCCATTCTTCTTTCTCACTGGGACCAAGTTGGCCACCCATTTAGAATATCTCGAAGGAATGATAATCTTCACATCCAAAATCCTTTTTACCTCTTTTTCCATAATAGGAAACAACATAGGATTTATCTATCTCAACTTCTGCCTAACTGTCTTGGTATCTTATTTCAAATGGATCTTATGTTCAATGATGCTTGTGTCGTATGTTCTCACATCTTCATATGTCTAGGAAAACACATCAGCAAACTATTTTAACAACTCAACATATTATGCCCTTTGTTTGTTTGACAAGATGCTAGACAACTTGACATATTTTGGATCCTTTTCTGTACCCACATTGCATTCGGTCACATCAGCATCATCAATTGAACCTTTAATCTTTACAACCACATAATTTCTATTGAAAATTCTTTCCAAAGAAACTAGTCCCTTTGGAATATGGTTACTAGGAAACTGAAAATTATGATGGTTAGCAATTTTATTTAGAAAAACATTAGCATGAGGACTATTTTCAGAATCATGATATTGATCAATATGTAATGCAGAAAACTCATCAATAGTCTCAATAAATATTTTAATCTCAAGATCATCCTCAAAGACCTTCCAATGTTTGACATTGTCAGCTATAGAGGGTCTATACTTCACTTCTACATCATATTTGAGTTTAGGTGGAAAAGGGACCCTGAAATTACTTATTGAAACATCCAAAGAATCAACCATGATGTTCTCCTCTCTTGGAATAAATGAGATATTGAAAGCTAATAATAAACTGTCAATGAGATCCCAAACTTCATTTATGTAAGTCCTTATCCTGGGATGTTTTGCTTGATACATATTTTTGATTGGATGGAAAATTAATTCAGCATCCCCAAACACTGATAGCTCTTCAATCCCCATGTCTTTGGTATCCCTCAAACCCAAAACAAGATATTCATACTCTGCCACATTATTAGTAGTTTCAAATTCTAGCTTGTAGAACAAAGATATAGTCTCTTGAGTAGGTGAAACAAAGACTACTCCAGCACCAACACCTTCCTTAGAAGAGGCTCCATCAAAAAACATCTTCCAAACAGAGGTAGTTGGAGGAGAATATTCACAAAAGGTAATGGACTATTTTCTGATTTCAAGAGGAGATTCAGGAGCATTAGTGAGCTGCAATATGTTGGATCCTAAATCAGTATCAAGTGAAAAAATAGGATGGTTGGTGGGGTTTGATTCATCACTGATGATGTATGACAACTAAGCTTCCCTGTAAAGCCTTCTATTCTCCCCCCCAAACAAATTAATGGTGGCATCTGTAAGTTCCATCTGCAATTTCCCCCCTAGTCTTTTTATCCAATATCTTGAAAAGAGCAAACCAAACTTAGGGGGGGCATCATCCACCACAATATCCATGACCACACTTTTCATGATAAACTAAAACAAGGTCACAACCAAATCTTTGATGACCCCAAGACACTTCACTTTCCTAGAGTGAAAAGAATATAAGTCATGGTAAGTTTTTTTGATTTCTAATCCAATTTCATCCATGACTATTTTTGGCATGATATTGTGAGATGCCCTTGAGTCCATCAAGCAATTATGCAACACCTTGTCATGAATGTGCAATGATGTATAGAAGGGAGGGGATGAATCGTCGCTATATTCTATCAAAGTTCCTAATATGACTACTGTCTTTTCATCTTGAAGATTGACTGAATCAGTGGAATTGGAGGAGAGTTCAGGCTACAGGATTTTGGAAAGATACTTTTTGAATTCCTCATTTTTTATCAGCTCCAAAAAAGGTACATGGATTTTGATTTTTTGAATCTCACTTTAAAAACTAAAGGAAGATGGAGATTTCATAATCTCTTTGACTTATGGGGTAGGATTATTAACCAAGGCTTGAGGGATTTGTGCATATTTTTCTTTTCTACCAACTACCACAGCCTTGGCATAATTTTTCATTTTAGTGGGATGATCAGAAGTATCACTCTTTTCCTCTTTCTTTTTGGATATCAGATTATATCTATTAAGATTTTCTTTTTGGGATCTCAAATTATATCTATTAGGGATTCCTCATATGAAGGTTGGGTCAAGTGAGGGGATTAAGAGGTGTCACCTAGGAAATGGATCTTAGGATCAGTTTCTTCATCCTCTCCTTCTTCATAAGAAACAAGGTTGTTTTGTAAAGGAGTTTGGATTTTTTGATCATCCCTATCTCTATTTCTTAGATCTCTTGGAAGGATATGAGGAGCATTATTTGGTCTTATGAATTTACCTATGTTATCAAAATTCTGTGTATTTCTATAGGTATGTTTTCCTTCAAGTTTTAACTTATCCATATCAATAGAAATATATTTTACTAATTTGGTAAGTTCATCAACTTGAGGATGAAAAGAAAAGGAATCATAGGTTGATGCTTCAACTCTATTTTTTCTCTTGTCCCTATCATATTTTCCCCTAATTTTGTTAGATGCCACTATGTTACATTCCACCTCCAAGTTTTCATCTTGCATATGAGCTAAGGACACAGATATTCTTTCTCTCAATAGAAGACAAAACTCGGGGTCAAAAGCACTGGCATATGTGATCTTGGCATAGGTTTTTGTAGGATTTATCTCAGCATGTGTCTTATTGTACATTTTATTGAAACTCTTGGAGAAGTAAGAGACATATTCTCCTTCTTTTCTCTTTGGGAATCCAAATTCTATGATACAATACAAAAAATCTTTCTTATCCCCCCACTGTCTCAAGAAAACATCGTCTAAATCTTCAATCCCAACAATGGATGTAGGAGTCAAACCCCTAAACCATTTCCTAGCCTCACCATCAAGGCTCTGGACAAATACTCTCATCCATACATCCTCATTCTCAATGTTTAGATTGTCTGCATAACTATAGAAGGAAGCAAGGTGTTCTTCAGTAGTTATGTCTTCTTCTCCTATGAATTTGGGCATGTATTTCACGTAATCTCCAACAAGGAGAGAATTCATAGGCTAAGGTAAGATAAGAGGGGCATACCTAGAAGCCACTATGGAATCCATCCTATTTCTAGGAGAATTATCACCTGCCATTGGATTTTGACCTGTAGGAGAAGAAGGAGATTTGACTGTGTGCAGCTTAGGAGAAAAAGGAATGTAGGAAGGAGGAATTTCATTTTTCACAGCAGAAGGTTGAGTCTTGGAAGAAGATGGTATAGGATGAAAGGAAGAAGAGGTTTCCTCCTCTTTGGCTAAATAAATTTTTATAGGAGGAGTAGCAAATCCTAAAGCAGGAAAATCTTCAAGACTCTCAAGTCTGAACCACTTCACAATATCAGGAGAGGCAAGGATTTCAAAATTTTATTCTTTCAATTCTGGGTCAAAAGAGGAGTATTCAACAGGAAAATTTTCAAAATCCAAATTCTTAGATACTTTAGAAGAAGGTAAAAGAGGAATACTTGATATAACAACTGGTGTATTAAGAAGGGGATCAAGCAACTGACCAAAAGTACCTGATACAACAGTATAAAAACTTTCTTGAGAAGATTTTCCCTTCTTGATTATCTTCTCTGGGTCATCTTCAGGTGTAGCTAAAGGTAATTGTGGAGTTGACCTCATGTGACTTCCTTTAGGTGCCACAACTGAAACAATGGAGTCTCTAGGTGCAAGCTACAATCTTCAATGTACTGAATTCTAATGCACCTTCAAAATCAATAAGCTTTGTCGTTTAATCCCAGGGAAATGTTTTCAATCTGTTCCCCGACAACGGTGCCAAAAATTTTAGCACTAGAAATCACCATCTTATTACAAAGAGGATAAGCCCAGTACCCATCAGATTATGTGTAAATGTAAATGAGTGTTTCAAATGTCAAATGGACAAGACTCAGGATAATAATGTTTTAACTCAAAAATTTGGGCTAACATGTACAAGAAATTGGGGTCTTGATCAACTTCAGTCAGTGAATGGGAGTAAAAGTGAATAGAAGGAAGAATTTGGTGGAAAAAATGTAGAGGTATTCTATTGAAATTAGGTATTCAAGTAGCCTAAGGAGGAAAAACTCAAACACAAGATCTTCTTGAATTCAAATTTTAAAGAACACTGAAGAACATCATAACAGTACTATAATCAAACATTCATCATAATACAACTATAACAATCTCATATGAATAATTCAATCATGAACACTTCAATATAAGAGGCAACAAGATGGAATAATAGAAACTAACTTATATTAATAAAAAATTCTCAAGTGAAGTACATAACTAGAGAACCCTTTTGTTTAATAAAAATATTACAACAAGGGAGCCTAGCTCAACCATCTGAACCCTCTAAATCACTTGGAATATATATTTATAACAAAAAAGCGAAGGTAATAGATAGAGGTGCGAGCTGGCCATCCTCCCATAGGATTCTCCAAATCCGTTATTCAATCTAACACCTGTACTAACATCTATTTAACAAACTGCTATAAAAAAGGAAACATGTTGGTAACCAATCCAACAAAATTTAACTGACATTGTCTTCATTGATGCACATCCCTTTCCATGACAAGTGTCTTGTAGAGGTTGTACGTTGTCATCATGTTTCTACCTATGATCTTAGCTCTTCTCCACATCATTAGCCACCCAAAAGAGTGATAAAATCGAACCCATTGATTCTAGGTTCCAGTTGGTAGCGTCATTCGATAGCGCGTTGGGTAGCATGTTTTTGTAGTGCCCTTGAAAAATAATTTGCACATTTCATAGCACAGATCCAAAATAGGCCTGCAGAATTGGTAGAGTCGAGACTTTATGTCTCTGTGTGCAATTCGGTAGTGCCCATCATCAAAAATAATTTGGTAGTGCCACTGTGACATAGCCCTGCGAATTTGGTAGTGCCACCATTACACAGCTTTGGATATTTGGTAGCATTCATGTGTACTTTGGCTAGGAGTTTTCATAGCACTTTAGGTAGAAAAAAGGCAAAACATGCTATATAGACGATTCTGCAGTGCCATGGCGCTACGAAATGTTTGTTCTCTTCTATATGATGAGACTAATCAAGAACCTTGAGATGATAGGTTAGAATCCTATAGATGCCTGTATAGGTGGAAACCATTATTCATACTTTATCACTTACTCTTGAAAAAAGAGGCCATTTTTAAAAATGGAGCTTATATCCCCCCAATCATTTCATCAACCTAGCACTCCTCCTTGTGGAAGGAGAGCTTATTTCTAACACAACATCATGTTTTTCTTTTGTAGTGACAAGATTCTTGAATGCAGGTGTGCTTTTCTTCACTATTGGTTCCTCTCTTTCAATGGCAACTTCAACCAACGCATCCAAATTCCTTTGGGCCCATTCACCCTTGAACTGTTGCAATTTTGCTTTAGGTTTTCTATTTTGAGACTAAAATCCTTTGTTTTCCCTATAGAGGTTCTTGAGTTTTCATATGGAGAGGTTGGGCTCTTCTTGCTGCAAATATTGCTAAATCAAGGGTGTTTCTATACATATCCATAATCTCCTTCATATTAATTATTTCAGACAAAACTCATTCCTTCAAATGATCAACCTCCTTCCTAACCTCCCCGAGCTATTTGATCAATCTTTTGAAGGCGTGATTGCTAGGTGGGGTGTTGATGTTGATAACCTCAATAGGCTTCACCTTCATCTTTCTACTGCACAGGGGCTCTATCTATCACCTCCATAGGATTCACAATGCCTTTTCCCTCATATTTCTTTTTCTTTAGAATTGAAAAATGGGGTAAGAATTTTGATTCAACAACCTCTTTGAGAGTTGATGATCTAGTAAAGGGATTCCTGAGTTTTGTGATAGCTACTGGAGAAGGTGAAGAGAAATGTAATTTTATTCCCTTCTTGGTTGTAGCTATAGTAGATGAAGGGAACTCTTCTAATTCTGGTGCAGGAGGGGGTGAAAAGTATCTCTCTAGAGAATGATAAGCCTCCCTCTTTGTTTCTTCAACTTCCTTAATAACCTCTTTTTCTTGAGAAATGGATTTACTCTTTCTTTTCTTGCTTGTTCCTACTAGAGAATCACTAGTAGATGGAAAAGGA
>SNQJ01S0054954.1:19842-46747 GCA_010110895.2 Picea sitchensis | reverse complement strand
CCCCTAGTCTTTTTATCCAATATCTTGAAAAGAGCATACCAAACTTAGGGGGGCCATCTGCCACCACAATATCCATGACCACACTTTTCATGGGAAACTGAAACAAGGTCACAACTAGATCTTTGATGACCCCAAGACACTTCACTTTTCTAGAGTGAAAAGAATATAAGCCATGGTAATTTTTTTTTATTTCTAATCCAAGTTCATCCATGACTATTTTTGGCATGATATTGTGAGATGCCCCCGAGTCCATCAAGTAGTTATGCAACACCTTGTCATGAATGTGCAGTGATGTATAGAAGGGAGGGGATGAATCATTGTTGTATTCTATCAAAGGTCCTAATATGGCTGCTGGATTTTCATCTTGAAGATTGACTGAATCAGTGGAATTGGAGGAGAGTTCAGGTTGCAACATTTTGGAAAGATACTTTTTGAATTCCTCATTTTTTATCATCTCCAANTTTGAATCTCACTTTCAAAACTGAAGGAAGATGGAGATTTCATAATCTCTCTTACTTCTAGCGTAGGATTCTTAACCAAGGCTTGAGGGATTTGTGCATATTTTTCTTTGCTTCCAACTACCACAGCCTTGGCATAATTTTTCGTTTTAGTGGGATGATCAGAAGTATCACTCTTTTCGTCTTTCTTTTTGGATATTAGATTATATCTATTAGGATTTTTTTTTTTGGATCTCAGATTAAATCTATTAGGTATTCCTCATATGCAGGTTGGTTCAAGTGAGGGGATTAAGAGGTGTCACCTAGGAAATGGATCTTAGGATCAGTTTCTTCATCCTCTCCTTCTTCATAAGAAACAAGGTTGTTTTGTAAAGGAGTTTGTATTTTTTTATCATCCCTATCTATGTTTCTTGGATCTCTTGGAAGGACCTGAGGAGCATTATTTGGTCTTATGAAGTTACCTATGTTATCAACATTCTGTGTATTTCTATAGGTCTGTTTTCCTTCAAGTTTTAACTTATCCATATCAATAGAAATATATTTTACTAATTTGGTAAGTTCATCAACTTGAGGATGAAAAGTAGAGGAATCATAGCTTGGTGCTTCAGCTCTATTTTTTCTCTTGTCTCTATCAGATTTTCCCCTAACTTTGTCAGATGTCACTATGTTACATTCCACCTCCAAGGTTGCATATTGCATATGAGCTAAGGAGGAAGATCTTCTTTCTCTCAATAGAAGACAAAAATCAAGGTCAAAAGCACTGGCATATGTGATCTTGGCATAGGTTTTTGTAGCATTTATCTCAGTATGTATCTTATTGTACATTTTATTGAACCTCTTGGAGAAGTAAGAGACATATTCTCCTTCTTTTCTCTTTGGGAATCCAAATTTTGTGATATAATACAAAAAATCTTTCTTATCCCCCCACTGTCTCAAGAAAGCATCGTCTAAAGCTTCAATCCCAGCAATGGATGTAGGAGTCAAACGCCTAAACCATTTCCTAGCCTCACCATCAAGGCTCTGGAAAAATACCCACATCCATACAACCTAATTCTCAATGTTTAGATTGTCTACATAACTATAGAAGGAAACAAGGTGTTCTTCAACAGTTATGTCTTCTTCTCCTGTGAATTTGGGCATGTATTTTATGTAATATCCAATAGGGAGAGAAATCATAGGCTGAGGTAAGATAAGAAGGGCATACCTAGAAGCCACTATGGATTCCATCCTATTTCTAGGAGCATTATCACCTGCCATTGGATTGTGAAATGTAGGAGAAGAAGGAGATTCGACTGTGTGCAACTTAGGAGAAAAAGGAGTGTAGGAAGGAGGAATTTCAGTTTTCACAGCAGAAGGATGAGTCTTGGAATAAGGTGGTATAGGATGCAAGGAAGAAGAGGTTTCCTCCTCTTTTGCTAAATAAATTTTTATAGGAGGAGTAGAAAATCCTAAGGCAAGAAAATCTTCAAGACTCTCGAGTCTGAACCACTTCACAATATCAAAAGAGGAAAGGATTTCAAAATTTTATTCTTTCAATTCTGGGTCAAAAGAGGAGTATTCAACACAAAAAATTTCAAAATCCAAATTATTAGATACTTTAGCAGAAGGTAAAGCAAGAATACTTGATATAACAATTGGTGTATTAAGAAAGGGATCAGGCAACTGACCAAAAGTACCTGATACAACATCATAAAAACTTTCTTGAGATGCTTTTCCCTTCTTGATTATCTTCTCTGGGTCATCTTCAGGTGTAGCCAAAGGTAATTGTGGAGTTGACCTCGTGTGTCTTCCTTTAGGAGCCACAACTGAAACAATGGAGTCTCCAGGTGCAAGCTACAATCTTCAATGTACTGAATTCTAATGCAGCTTATGAATCAATAAGCTTTTTCATTTAATCCCAGGGAAATGTTTTCAATTTGTTCCCCAACAACGGTGCCAAGAATTATAGCACTATAAATCACCATCTTATTGCAGAGAGGATAAGCCCAGTACCCATCAGATTATGTGTAAATGTAAATGAGGGTTTAAAAGGTCAAATGGACAAGACCCAGGATAATAATGGTTTAACTCAAAAATTTGGGCCAGCATGCACAAGCAATTGAGGTCTTGATCAACTTCAGTCAATGAATGGGAGTAAAAGTGAATAGACGAAATAATTTGGTGGGGAAAATGTAGAGGTATGCTATTGAAATCAGATCTTCAAGCAGCCTAAGGAGGAAAAACTCAAACACAAGATCTTCTTGAATTCAAATTTTAAAGAACACTGAAGAACATCATAACAGTACTATAATCAACCATTCATCATAATACAACTATAACAATCTCATATGAATCATTCAATCATGAACACTTCAATATAAGAGGCAACAAGATGGAATAATAGAAACTAACTTATATTAATAAAAAATTCTCAAGTCAAGTACATAACCAGAGAACCCATTTGTTTAATAAAAATATTACAACAAGGGATCCTAGCTCAACCATCTGAACCCTCTAAATCACTTGGAATATCTATTTATAACAAAAAAGGGAAGGTAACAACTAGAGGTGTGAGCTGGTCGTTCTCCCATAGGATTCTCCAAATCAGTTATTCAATCTAACACCTATACTAACAGCTATTTAACAAACTGCTATAAAAAAGGAAACATGTTGGTAACCAATCCAACAAACTTTAACTGACATTGTCTTCATTGATGCACATCCCTTTCCATGACAAGTGTCCTGCAGAGGTTGTATGTTGTCATCATGTTTCCACCTATGATATTAGCTCTTCTCCACACCATCAGCCACCCAAAAGAGTGATAAACTCGAACCCATTGATTCTAGGTTCCAATTGGTAGCGTCATTTGATAACGCATTGGGTAGCGTGTTTTTGTAGCACCCTTGCAAAATAATCTGCACATTTCGTAGCGCAGATCCAAAATAGGCCTACAAAATTGGTAGAGTCAAGACTTTATGTCTCTGTGTGCAATTCGATAGTCCCAAAAATAATTTGGTAGTTCCACTATTACACATCTTAGGATATTTGGTAGCGTTCATGTGTACTTTGGCTAGTATTTTTCGTAGCACTTTAGGTAGAAAAAGGGCAAAGCATGCTATATACACGATTCTGCAGCACCATGGCGCTACGAAATGTTTGTTCTCTTCTATATGATGAGACTAATCAAGAACCTTGAGATGATAGGTTAGAATCCTGTAGATGCCTATATAGGTGGAAACCATTATTCATCCTTTATCACTTACTCTTGAAAAAAGAGGCCATTTTAAAAAATGGAGCTTCAATCCCCCCAATCATTTCATCAACCTAGCACTCCTCCTTGTGTAAGGATGGATTCCTTCTAACACAACATCATGTTTTTCTTTTGTAGTGACATGCTTCTTGAATGTAGGTGTGCTTTTCTTCACTATTGGTTCCTCTCTTTCAATGGCATCTTCAACCAACACATCCAAATTCCTTTGGGCCCATTCATCCTTGAAGTGTTGCAGTTCTACTTTAGGTTTTCTATTTTGAGACTGAAATCCTTTGTTTTTCCTGTAGAGGTTCTTGAGTTTCTTATGTAGAGGTTGGGATCTTCTTCCTGCAAATCTTGCTAAATCAAGGCTATTGCTATACATATTCATAATCTCCTTCATCTTAATTATTTCAGACAAAACTTATGCCTTCAAACGAGCAACCTCCTTCCTAGCCTCCCCGAGCTGTTTAATCAATCTTTTAAAGGCGTGATTGCTAGGTGGGGTGTTGATGTTGATAACCTCAATAGGCTTCACCTTCATCTTTTTGTTGCACAGGGGATCTATCTATCACCTCCATAGGATTCACAATATATTTTCCCTTATATTTCTTTTTCTTTAGAATTGAAACATGGGGTAAGAATTGTGATTCAATATCCTCTTTGAGAGTTGATGATCTAGTAAAGGGATTCCTGAGTTTTGTGCTAGCTGCTGGAGAAGGTGAAGAGAAATGTAATTTTCTTCCCTTCTTGGTTGTAGCTTTAGTAGATGAAGGGACCACTTCCAATTCTGGTTCTAGAGGGGGTGAAAAGTCTCTCTGGAGAATGATAAGCCTCCCTCTTTGTTTCTTCAACTTCCTTAATAACCTCTTTTTCTTGAGAAATGGATTTACTCTTTCTTTTCTTGCTTGTTCATGCTGGAGCATCACTAGTAGATGGCAAAGGAATTTGCATCTTTGACTGAGGAGTTGAAACTGTGTCCAACTTCATGTGAGAAGAAAAAATGAATTTTTCCCAAGGGATGTTCCTCTTCTTCAATTATTCCAAAACCAACATTCTGATCAATCCAGAGTGAAAGACACTAGTGTCCACATCCTTGGATTTGGGTTGGACTCTATCAGACATTTTCCCCATGCTCCTCAACAAGTAGAAAGGGATATTCATTTCATATTTACTATTAAAATGAATAAGAAGCCTTATATGGTACTGGTATAACATATTAAACCTTCCCTCACATGTAAAGTATCTCTGGATGATCTTCAACATCTTGTCAAAATATTCAACTAGATGAATTCTAGGCACTCCCTTGGACAAGTTGTTAGTCTGATAATTTGGTTTGAGGAAGTCCTTGGAGAAGGAAACATTCAAATTCATGGATTTAAACCATCTCTCCCCATTGTTAGGAATCCCTATGGTTGTTGCAATAGAGGCTTCAGAGACCTCGAACTCCAGATATCCTACCTTAGTCTTAAGGCCGTCAAAATGCAAGGAAAATTTCCTTTCCACTTAAGGATGTCCCCTCTGCATGTTTTAGAAAAAAGAGAGGTAGCCCACCCTTTGAAAAACTTCCCTAACCATTGGCTCTGCATCAAATAGGTGCATTTCTTAGGGTTCAATTCTGACTACAGCTCCTCCCTTGTGAGATTTATTCCTCCGCAGTGTCTCCATGAGAAAAGACAAGGGATCACAAGTTATGGTGTAGTGAAGTATAAGGGAGTAAACAGAGGAAGACTTAAATGATAAAATGGAAAGGAATAATGGCTTCTCTCTCCTACGATTTTCCTCTAACTCACCTTGTTTTGACAGAACACTGTTATGGTGGCCTTTGAAAAGGAAGTGCAATTTCCCCTCTCCTTACTTTTTGTAAAATATCAAGGTGAAAAGTGATGATATGGCTAAATTTAAATTGTTGCAAGGGTCTTTGAAAATCGACAAGTAACACTCCAATCCAAATAGTAGGGAGGACAAGGGAAATGTAGCGAGGTTTTAACAGCATTTTCTGGTAGTGTAGTGTGCACACAAGGAACAAATACTTGCTTGAGCACTCAAAACTTAGGAGCAGAAGGAAACTGCATGTTTGATAACTAAAAAATAAGTGTGGTGGCTATAAGTCTGTGAGAAGAAAATTATGGATGTAGAGGGATGAGGGAGGGAGTGATTTGCAACATCGGTCGCTACCAAAACTCAAGAAACGGATATCCCAATAATTTTCTATGAAATGGAGGGAGCTCACAGAATACCTAGAGGAGAAATCAATAATTTGAAGCTTGGCAACCAATTAAGATATCACCACGACCACCTCAGATTCCAAATCCACCTCAGCAGCTGATCCCGTAGTGTTGTCTGCAATTGGTTTGAACTAGCAGTTTTAGCCGCCCCGAGTTTGAGAACATTCAAATCTTTGAAAACATTTGCAAACTCATTAAAACCAAATCTTTGAATACATATTTTAACGAACCATGATGCTAAAAATAAGGTAGAACATGACCTTAACTAAATGATGACGAATCATGGAAAGTAACAAAGGACAAGGAGTGTGCTACAGAAACTCCTAGTGAGTTGGCAACGCTCTTTTTCAAAAGGATGATTTGAGAACCTTTAATCAGACATAGGGAAAACATGGCAAGGATATAAAGGTATGAGTGAAAAGAGTGATATGTCAAGTCATGTAGGTCATGGGATGGGTTAGGCTTGGTGTCAAGTCATGTAGGTCATGGGATGGGTTAGGCTTGGTGTCAAGTCATGAGGTGAGTCAAAACCATAAGCCATAAAATGAACCTAGTCTAAAATGCCATGTGAGGGCCAAAAAATGAGCCAACACTCAAGCCTTCATTTGTTCAAGCTAACCTAAGGTATCTTTCTTCATCTTTCCGGTGTCCTTCTTTGCTTGTGTATTAGAATGGTTGTCTTGAGGTTTTCCATCCTTTCTCTGTCCTTTTCTCTTTGGGGTGGGGTTTCCCTTTCCTTTATTTTGTTGTGACGGGTTCCCAAGCCTAAATTGTCCTGTATTTTTTTTAAGCTTCTTCTTGATTTTGATGGCATATCGATAGGCTGCGCACAAGGAAGAGATGTCCAGAAAATCAATTTCAGCCTAGATGTATCTATATATACCATCGCTATACTTGCGCAGCAGATGTCACTCAGAATATTTGATACCCAACTTAGTGCACAAGGTATGGAAGATATTTGTGAACTCTGGCACTGCTTGGTCTCTTTCCTACTGCAGTGTGATCCATTTTGTATACATGTCATCATAACTTCCAACGGGGTAGTATTGTTCCTTGATAGCATCCCTAAAGGACTCCCAGGTGACCATGACTGTAAATAATGAGGGTTCCTCTATTTAATTTTTCTCACAGAAATTATCCCACCAATATTTTACATGGCGAACGACTTTGAGGAGCATGAAAGTAATATTTTCTCTATTTGCAAAGTTATGGAAAAAAAAGTACCCTTCTAGCAGATTCAACCATTTGTCTATAGCACCTGTGTCTATATGACCTTCAAATATAGGAATATCAAATTTGATTTGTAACTTGAAGGGGGTGGTGCCTCCGCTCGAGGAATATGTGTTGCATGTTGGTACCTGCCGAAGGATTTGCACAAAACTATCCATCATCTTGTTCCTTTGCTGTGTGAGGGATTTTTCGAGTAGAATTTTGAAAGGATCTCATGTCCCATAATATTTATTTTCTCTCACCATTAGAGGTCACTTGGGAATGTGATATTTTTTTTCCTCAAGAGAAACAATCTCTAAACCCCACTCTTTGTACCCTGACCTGGTCGGGGACATGCATTAAGAATGACAAGGAGAAGACTGCTATGATACCACTGATCTGTATTTTATGCGTAGAACAAAATGAATATAGATTATTATTATTCTTAACATAGAAACACAAGGAAAAATAACAAAGATACAGTAAAAATGGCTTTATTCAATAAGGAAATATGTTGAAACTGTAAAATGTAGACTGAAAACAAGCTTGTTAGAATGGTGGTGGCTTATCTCTGAGAAGAGATGTGACGACTAAGCTCATTTGCAAGAATATCATTACAATGAGGCTTTCCAAGAATTTTTATAATAAAAAGGAATTATGAAACCCTAGACATCCAAAAACCTAACCCTAGGATATGAAGTGCCAAAAGTCATGTGGGCCCCATTGGGGTAAGTTAGTACATTAACTTCTCAGGGTCGTAACTTTTGCATATGATCTTTGTTTTAGGTGCATGATAGCCCGTTGGAAAGTTCTATCCGAGGGATACACATGTGGATGTCACACTATGGCTAAATCATATAGTGTTACTGTAATAAGCCCTAAAAATGTTGTTTAGGGCCTCAAAACGGCCCTCGAAGTTCGAGACCTCAAAACTAGAAAACTAAAATGGAAAACTAAAAAACTACCAAAATGAGCCAGTTTGAAGAGGTGGGAGGCCACTGAAATCCATCTGGATCAAGAAAATTATAAAAAAATATTTCGATTAGAACGCAACCATAAAGAATCTTCAAAAGGGTGAACTAGTGGTACTCCATAACAAAGCTAAGGAGAAACCATTGATGCACAAAAAATTCAAAGAACTTTGGGTTGGACCATATATCATTGAAAATATCATGGGTTTTATTGCTTATATGCTCAAAGATATGAAGGGTAAAATTTTAATGCTTCCTGTTAATGGGAAACATTTGAAAGGTTTCTTCACCTGAAATTTTCTCATTTCCTTGTACATAATTTTCATTTACATAGTTTGTATATCCTTACATTTAAACCCCATATCCCAATGGATAGAAGCATATGGTCATGAATATTTTGGATCATTGACAACCCACAGGGGGTTATCATCCCTTAATTGGAGCCAATTGTTGGGATTATTTTTTGTTTCCTTGTTTTCCTTCCACATTCTATCTTCCCTACTTATTTTTTTCATTTCTTTTCCCTCTTCTACACCTTCCCTTATTTCCCTTTTTATTTTATCCCTTCTTCTCTCCGTTTTTCGTTACTATACTTAGTCATATTTCAGTGATTTGCAAGTTCCCTGGCTCTCATTCCAACCACTTGTTGATCTGATGATTTATCTGTAACACTTAGCCATTTTTAGTTTTACGGGTTCACGGGGTCAAGCTCTCATCCTCCATTTTCCATTACCTTCACTTTGCACCCCAAATTCCATGTTCTACATTTTGACCATCATCCTTGTCACAAGTGTCGAGCTCCAAAGTATTTTATTCCTCTTGCATGCAAATCCAACTGACCATTTGTCTACACTTAGTATATCTTTGATCATCTATACAATCGCGGGTTCCTAGCTTGGTGGATTCATGAAATTTTTTATATTCAAACTCTCTCTCGTCCATCCCCACCATTTGGATGTTTTTACCAATACACATTAAGTATTTTTTATTTCTAACAAATGTGGTGTAGGCCCCTAAAATATCGTCATTAATGGAGAAATGATCGAGGAATTACTCCTTAAATCTCATTAAATCTTCATTTTCCAAGCGATTAAATTATCATTGTCCTTCAAAAAAGATTTACTTGAGATTATTATCCAGCTGAAGAAATAGTCGTGTCAACCTATGGAAACATCAGATAGACAACAATTGTGTGGTGATACTCTGAATATCTTTGGTCATGAAGACCAAAACTTCTAGTGGTCAAGAGCATATTTGTATTATTCCTCTCCTCTTGCACAAAAAAAATGTAATTTGGGCATTTGGAATCGCTCATGTTGGGTGTGTTCCTGAACTTTTTGTATTGTAATGAAATCATTGCATGGTGTGTGGACAATTACATGCCAATTCAAAGGATTATAGAGCTCTAGGATCATTCTACGATTTCTCTTTCACCTCAATGTTTTCACAAGATGTTAAAGATGCCAGAGCGGACTGTTACTTTCAAACGTCAAGATTGCAAAGAATTCTTGAAGAAACATAACAATGGGCTTGACCTCGTGCTGAAATATTTGGAGAATCCTACATCTATCCCAACAGACATAACCAGAATCCAGGTTGAGTCTTTTAAAAACCCTTATCAAGAAATTGCATGGCTATTTACCAGGTTGATAGGTCAGGAAAGCAATGCTTCTATCTCTTGCATGATTTTATATATTTTTTATTTTACAGTACATGAACACTCCATTTTTTATTGGGGAAAATTCATTTCTATTGAAATATCATCCTAGTTATCACACTATAAAAATGGAAGAAAGTTCTTTATGGCCTCTTCTTTGATATTTTCTATTGTGCATTGCTTTCAATTCCCAAACTTAACCATAAGTAAGAGGGTGAATTGTGAAAAAGATCCAGTTACCTTCTAGTATCAGGCATTGTGGCGACATAAGACCCCTCTGTTTTTCTATGAAGTTTATAATAATTTTGTTTCAGTCTTGAAAAATCTTTTGTTGGGTGAAAACACTTCAAGAATATCTGATCAAGCTACCATATTTTTAGATAAAAAGGGGACAATAGAACAAATGGAGAATCATAGTGTCATAAGGATATTTTGCTCGAAAGAGAAACCTTGTTTTCTCCCATATCATGTATCCGATAAACTATTTATTATAGAGGTGGCAAGGAAATATAACTTCTGGGTACATTTTTTCCATGAAAAAATGAAAAAATAGTTTATTCCCCTACCATGGAAGATTGGAGAGTTCATGTTTAGAAATATAATTAAAATTGATGAATTTGCAAATCATTTCAACAATGTGAGCTTAAAGTATGTTGAAAAGATCAAAGGGTTTTATCTGAAAAAAATCTTTGTTAGACATATTCTTTCAGTAGGGTACAATAACTCTTTCATTCAAACTATCTTGAATGAAGAACAAGAGGGTAACATCCAAAGCACTCCCATACATAATGTTGGTGATTTAGAAACAATACTTAGCAGTAATGATCTTTACAAGAAAATGGGAAAAGGTCCTAGTGAAATAAATTCCCAATCACCAATTGTTACTCCCAAGAATACTACATCTAGGAGCAACGTTCCAACAACTCACCAAATTAAAAAGGCTATCAACAGTAGTTCCAGTGGAGGGGGAGAGAAAAATACTCACCCTGGAAAAATTGAGAATTCACACAAGTTGCTCATGAGAAAGAAAAGGAAACATTTAGTGCAAGAGGAAGAAGATAATCTTATAGAAAATGACATCCAAAGATTTTCTTTGGAGGATATGGAACTAGAAGCAGATATTGAGAAAACATTTCCTGTAATAGAATAACCATAAAATATGGATCAGAAAAATTCTTTATTGGAAGTCATTTTTAAATGAGACCTTTCATGAAGAAGAATCCTTCACTTTTCAAAGTGTTGTTTTTTATAAAGAGTCTAAAAATTTTATTGTAGAAAGAAGTGACTAAAAGAATAAAAAGGGAAAGGCCCGCTAAGTCGTTGACCTGAAGGATATGTGACCATCACATATTTCCAGAATCCATAGGGAAACCAGGGATTCACTCAATGACTCTATTGATGGTTTAGAAGATGAAAATGCCAAATTAAAGTAGAATATCAAAGAATTGGAAACTGCCTTGATGCCTCTTCCAATCTTGGTCAGTCCTTTGACAATGGTTAAACCAACTACACATGGTATTAAATTAAAGGGATCTTCTAGTTTTCTCATAGTGGTCTAAAATTATGTAGAGAAAAATACTAAAAAAAGAATGTCATTGATAACAAAAGCATGGGAGGTATAAAAAAATATTGTTTCTTTCGGTTTAAGGGAACATGGGTTTCATGAATATCTCTAATCTTATTTAAAGAATGAAGAAGGATTCTACACAAATGTTGTTTTACCATTTTGGATAAAAGTGTCAAACATGATAGAATTGAAAAAGAGAGAAGAGGATTTGCCTTCTCAAAGTCGAATTAAACAACTGAATTATTGTTGGAAAGAAAAGATCAAGAATTTGAATAACATTGTACAAGCATGCAATGATGCCATAGTGAAAAGAGAAGAATTATTCAGAAGACTCATAGAGATAGATATGGTAGGAAGAACTGATGAGGTGCAAGATCCTAATTTAATTCTCAATTAAATGTTTATGACAAGGAAACAATTTGGTGAACAAGTGGAGATATTAAAGGGGTTATTGGCTAATAAGTTTAATGGCATAATTGAATATAACGAAGAAGAAATATATAATTGGTTGGTTGATTATTCTATGAAAAATCATTATATTGATGAGGAAATACATGGCATTTCTCATGACCTAAGGGATTTGGAAGGTGAATTATTTAATATCAAAATCAAGCATGAAACAAATTTCGTGTCAATGTAAAATTACATTCAATATTCATTTAAGAAGGTGATTGATAAATTAACGAAAGAAGGACAAGAAACAACAGTTCATACAGTTCCTATAACCGCCAATGAGGAAAGTAAAAGGATAGCAACAAGCAAGTAAAAAAGGAGAGAGACCATCATAGTAAGTTCATGCTCATCACATATTGATTTCTTTATCAGTTTTTCATCCAATTACTCCACTTATTTGACTAGAAAGGTTTAACCGAAATATGATAACTTCTTCCTGTATTCTTTCTAGGTATTGTTACTCTATCATCACCCACCATCTTCTCTCCACAACTTAATTCTTGTTTATATTTTTTTTTATGGTCTACGGGAGCCCCAATCCCAGTCCTCTTGACAAACACATTTTAATTTCAAATATTTGTAACAGACTTTATACTTTTCTTAAATCCCAAGAGAACTAATTCAGGATCGGTTTTCATGGTTTTTTATAACTCTGAGTTTTGAGTATACAATATTTGAGATTGATCTGTCATTTTCTTTATTTGATCTCAACATGTGTTTACTCTATTAATGTTCTCTTATGTGTGCAGACCATTTTCTTTTATTTTCATGTGATCAAAAATATTTTTTAACTATGATGGATGTGAGGAAATATTGCTTATCTTTTTCAAATATGTGATGTATGAGGTTCCTTGTCATCTCTCATGAATTCTCTTTAAAAATAGAAATAAAAAAATTCTGTAACCTTTATATTTCTTTGAATATCAAGGTGGACTTTCTCAAAGTCCTATATTATTTTGCAAATATAAAATTCCAAGAGTATCATAAAACAAAGAGGAGTACCGCCTCCATAAAAATGCAGGGGGATTTGTATCCCCGTGAGGTTGTCATTTCATTCCTGACGGATTCAAGTGTCAACAAGTCTTTACTCCTTCCATAATCGTTATATTCTTTCTTTATGCTACATCATTTTGTTGAGGATTATATGGAGTGATGAGATCTCTATTAATCCCAACATCTATGCAAAACATTCCAAATTCATTTGAAGTGTACTCTCCTCCATTTTCTAACCTAAGTAACTTTATTTTCCTTTCGAAGAGATTTTCTACCAAGGATTTGAATTCCTTGAATTTTCCAAGTACTTCATATTTTGACTTCAAGAAATAAACCCAAGTCTTACGAGAGTAATCGGCAATAAAATATACACAGTATACATACCCTCTTAGAGAGGTTGATGGCATTGGACGCCATACATCTAAGTGGACAAGATGGCATTGGACGCCATACATCTAAGTGGACAAGTTCGATAATTCTTTCTGCTTTATTGTCACTCTTTGGAAAATGATTCTTTATGTTCTTTCCTTGTGCACATTCCTTACATACACCTTCACGATCAACCTTTAGTTCTGGTAAACATGTAACTATCTTTCTTACATATGGTAATGCTTTGTAGTTTATTTGAGCTAGTCTTCTATGCCAAAGTTCACAAGTACTTTCAGTAGAGTGATTCAAACCTACATCTAAGTGACCCTTTAACTTGTACAAACCACCTTCTTCTATTCCAATAACAACTGCATCTTCTATATTTTTTCCTTAGACCACATAAGAACTTCACCATCTATGAATGTAACCCTGAAACCTTTCTTATCTAGGGCTGAATTAGAAAGTAAGTTATTGTTCAAACCTGGTACATAGAGTACATCCTTCATTCTCATCAGAGTTCCTTAATCAAATTTGTAGGTGGCTTCTCCCACTCCTTTGATTGGGTACTGATAATCATCTCCCAATGAAACTTTTTAGGAGGGTTCCTTCTCTATAATTATGGAGAGAGTGTTCTTTTGACCTTTCATGTGCTTAGAGGCACCACTATCTATGATCCAAGTATCCTCTCCAGGTGTCACAGATATTAAGAGAGCGGAAAACAAAATAGATTCTTCAATCTCTTCTTTGGATAACTTCTTGGATGGCTCATCATATTCAACTACATGGGCATGATGTATTTTGTTATTTCTCCTCTTTTATTTTTCTCTTCTGGTAGGACAATTCTTAGAAATGTGTCCCATCTTATCACAATGATAACACTGGTAGGAGGAGAAATATTTACCCTTTGCTTCACCCTTATGATATTTCTGGAATCTCTTCGGAGAGTGCGATTCTTTATGAAAGTGAGTCTTCTTTTGAAAATGAGACTTTCCCTTTCCACCCTTAGCATGAGAAATAAGGGCCTGATCTTCATCTCTTAATAGGACGAATTTTTGGTTGGCCACTCTTGCTTCTTATTAAACACATTCTTCCCATAAACTGTCAAATTGGAGTTTCTCTTTCCTTGCACAAATAGTTTGGATGAAGGCATCCCAAGGTCTTGTGAGAACATTAAGAGTTGTCATCGTGAGTTCATATTCATCCAAGTTGTCTCCAATTTCCTCTAAATGTTCCTTGAATTGAGAAACCCTAGAGAAATAGTCTTGAATTGTTTCTCCTTTTTGCATCTTTGTATTCTTCAGTTGTGTTCTCGAGTTCATCTTCCCATGGATTTTCCTTCCTTTATACATTCTGGTTAGGGAATCAAACATATCTTTTGGCGTATTATTAAAAGACACTTGAGAGATCAAGTGGTATTTGATGGAATATGCAGTTATTCTTTTAGTGCTAATCATATCCTTCCTGTACTTCTCTTTGGATGCATTTTCTTCAGGCTCTGGTACATTTTATTTTATGATTTTTTCAAGGTCATTCTCTTCAAGAATGAGTCCAATTATGTACTTCTAGGCCTGGAAATTTTCCACACCTTCTAATTTGTCAACAAGCTTGGTGCTTGTAGACATTTTGACCTGGAGCTAAGAAAATGACCAGAAAAATGAAAGTGCTCAAAAATTGAAACTGAACTTACCAAGAGATGCACTGGGCTGAGGCGCGTTTTTTGGAGCCGACTATTTTAGAAAATTCTAAGTTTTACCCATTGAAACTTGACATGTGCAATTTTGGACTGGTACTAGTTTTGGTTTCTTTGTTTTTTGGTATAGGTCAAAACTATGGTTTGACTCTCCGAATAATCTAGCCACTGAAAAATTTCACTCAAGCTACCAAAAGATGCACTAGGGTAGGGCACACTTCCCAAGGTGATTTATGGTAAAATATTCCCCTTCAGTAACCTAATTTTATTGTACGACAACAATGACGTCTAGATACCTAGTGAAAGATGCTCTATTCATTCAAGCTTTGATACCATGCTCTATTCATGTCAAGCTCTGATACCATGTTAAGCCTTGATGATAGAAATTCTACTATAGGTTATGTTTTCATCCTTGGTTCAAGACTTGTCACTTGGGCATGTAAGAAACAACATGATATTGATATTTCTTCAGTAGAAGTAGAGTACCAAGAAATGATTAATGAAAGTAATGAATCATTGTGGCTTTGACAGATCCTTTTAGAGTTTGTGTTCCAACACTACCATCCAACCACCCTTTGGTGTGACAAACAAAGTGTCATCAAGCTCGCCAAAGATCAAATTCAACACCAACATAAAAAAAAAAACATCGAGCTACACATGCACTTCATCAAAAAGCTCATTCATGATCAAGTTATTGAAGTGTTATTTTTCCCTATAGAAGATCAAGTTGCAAACATTTTGACAAAGAATCTCATAGAAATGAAGTCTTCCAAACTTTGATCTATGTTAGGAGTTTAGGAAATTGTCATTAAGGACATATAGCCTCTAATACCTCCTTTCTACTCCAATTGTGTTTCCTTTGTAAATCCTTCAATCCTATCACAAGTTGTTCTTAAGGGAGGTTGTTAAGATATTTAGAAACTTAGGATTTAGTTAAGATCAACTTGGTCTAATGTGTTGTTAGGTAAAAGTGTGTTTCTTTAGTATGGATTTGTAGTTAGATGATCTGGCGGTCATGATATGTTCCCAACATAGAGTGATCGAATGACTCATATTATCCTTGATCATAATGGCTACATTGATCTATGAGTTAACAACTCAATTGGTGCACGATCTCTATTTAAAGAGCATGGAGGGTCATTTGATGATTTTTACATTAAAAACAACAATTTCATCAATCCAAAATTGTTATTTCAATAAAAATTACATAACTAGATTTTAATGAAACCAACCTCCAAAAAACAAATTCATAGAATGTTTAACCTTTTTCAATTTATATTGAATTGTGTTTATGCACTTGCTCCAATTTATAATGAAATGATATCTCTCCTTTTAATTATATAATAACTATTTATTTAAAATATACAATAATAATAACTTAATAATAATACAGACAAAGATAAGAGGAAAAAAAACATAAAACAATGATATATTTATAAAAGAAATCACATTAAATAAATATTATTTATAATTTACATTTATATAAATATAATTAAATTTCATTATTAATAATAAAATAAACTAATTAAAAATAATAGAATAATATATTTATAACTAATTTTATTAACTATTAATAAGTAATTCACCCAAAAAAACCCTCTCACAATTAAACATTATTTATAATCTTATTAATAATAATAAATAAAATAATTTAAAATAATATATTTATAACTAATTTTACAAAAAACATGTTTCAGACACAACCAATAAAACTAAGGGGTTTATTTTCTAGTAAGTTAAAACAAAACTGATTTAATTAGTTTTTATAATTTAAATCTATATTTAATAAATAAAACATTTGTAAAATATCTTAAATAATAAAGATACTCTTTCTTTTAAATGGCCAAAAAATATTAATTAGTCCGTTTTTATGGTATGAGTGTCTTGTATTCCAAATGGGATAAAGGGTATGCATATTATCGTTTTTAAGTGGTAAATAAAGGTGAATTAGTTTGTTGTTTTTATGGTATGAGTATTTTTTATTCTAAATGGAATAAGGGACTTTTATCCCTTTAGAATAAGGGAATTTTATTTCAAATGGCAAAAAGGTATACATATTATTTTTTTAAGTGGTAAATAAAGGTGAATTAGTTTGTTGTTTTTATGGTATGTGTATTTTTTATTATAAATGAAATAAGGAATAAAATAAAGATGAATTAGTCTAGTTTTATAGTATGAGTATCTTTTTATTCTAAGTGAAATAAGCGACATTGATATGGTCCCTCTTATTTAGTAAAAAATAAATTGTTAGAAATTTTGTTCATTAAACTTTTACTTTCACTTTTATGTATTTGTTCATTAAACGTTTACTTAAAAAACTTTAAATAACTTAAAAAACCATCTTACAAAAAATAAAATAAGATGTTGAAATACCGTTATATAAATGGACCCAAATTGACCTTAATGTTGAAAAACTGTGGTTCCTCTACAACAATGCTATATCAATCCGTTTTAGGAAGATATAAATTAAGGATGATATCTAATTATTTTATATTCTACTGGTATGTTCTCATAATATAAATTGTGAACAAACACATTCTATGGAGACCCTTGGAAGGTTGGATCCTACTGTTATGTTCTGTTATCTAGCCTTGGGGAAGGTTGGAACTTGAGAAAGAGCAGATTGAGTCATAGATCTGTGGAGACTCTCAGAAAATTGGTTGCAATGTCAGCAGTAAGGAAATTATTTCCTATATTTTGTGTGAGCAGTGTCAATAATAAGGAAATTATTTCCTATATTTTGCATGAGAAATAAATATTTTAGCAATGGAAGCAGGTGGCAGTTCACTCCCGTAACTTCTGGTGTGTGTCTAGATCACCCTAGACCACCACTATGACACATTGGTTCTCCTCCATTGCGCACTCATTGAGTTATACAGTGTATATCATGTGTAAATTATTCATTATTCACAACGGTTAATGAGAATTCTTTCATTCTTTTCTCTCCTTCTTCTTTCTCAATTTCTCTTTGCAAATGTGTGTATTATTGTTTAGCTAGATATATTATGTGGAGGTTCAACACATTTACATGGTATCATAGCCGACGGACTGGTAAGAAAAAGCTACACCAAAAAAATATGCAAGTACAAAAGATTGAAGACAACGGAAAGATGGATTTCCAAAAAGAATCCATTCTTGCGCCTTACAAATATTTTTCATGGAAGGAGAAAATAGCCATACATCTATGAAATAGAGAGTTGTACAGGTTAACCTTGAATACAGATATAGAACTGACGTCATCCATAGAAAAATCCAAGTAGTTAAATCGCATGGATGAGGCACTCAGAACAATTTTCAATCTTATTTATCCCGATCTCCTTTTTCACATATCTTCCTGTAAGACTCTCAATGAAACCTGGGCCACCTTGGAAGGGCTCTTTGGAAAACAGGATGAGATGAGGGGACACAGTCTAGAGGTGGAGTTGCTCACATTGAATCCAAAAAGCTTCAACAATATCCAAGATTTCTTTACAAAATTCAAGGATTTATTGTCTCAACTCAAAGCTTGCGGGGTTGATAAATCGAAGGAGGAGAAAAAAATGGTTGTCACCATTCTCTCCAAGATTAGTCATGAATTCTCTATATTTGTATCCACATTCCATTCTATCAGATTCACCTCGGGAGCCATTTGGAAGATGCCTTCTCTTGAGGACTTTATCGAATCCCTGACACAAGATCAAACCAAGCTCATCAACATGGGCACAATCAAAGGCCCAAGGGCGCATTCACTCACCGTGCATGATGGAAGCCACAAGTATCAGAAATCTAAAGATAAAGATAAACGAAAATCTCATGCACATCCGAAGAAGGAAGGGTACACAAAACCCTTCACCGATGCCTCCGGATCCAAAGGGGAAAAGAGAAAAAAAGGGGAGAAATGCATGTATTGTCAGAAAGGATTCCATTCGAAATCCACATGCATGAAAAAATATATATATTTGATGTCTCAAATACTTCAGAAAAAACAACCTTGGAGATCGCATCCCTAAGGGTGCCAAGAAGAAGAAGCCAAAAGATCTGAATTCCAAGAAAGACAATTCTANGCTTGGATCGTAGATTCAGGGGCATCACATCACATAGCTGCCTCAAATGCATTGTATACATCATTGGATACATGCAAAGGTCCTAGTATTCTAATGGGGGACAACTCTTTTTTCCAAGTCACCGACAAAGGAAGGATTGAACTCACCAACGAAAGCTTCAAGAATGTGTTGCACGTTCCCAAAATTTCTGTCAACCTTCTCTCTGTGTATCAGATGATAAATTCCGACACTGGAAAGAAATTAATTTTCACACCAAATTTAGTGGACATCTACAACATGCACACCAACTCCAAGATTTCTACCATTGAGGTAAATCATCAATCTAGATTGTATAGATTTTCTGAATTCATTGAACCTGATTCTACTTTACTAGTTACTCATGCTGATGAAACTAGTAGGATATGGCACAAAAGGTTTGGACATTTGAATTTTAGATACATACAACAAATTAGCAAGAAAATATTGGTTGATGGTCTACCAGACATCCATTTCTCCAATGGAGTATGTGAGGGATGTTTTCTTGGAAAACACCCTCAAGATAAATTTGACAAAGTAAAGTATCAGAGAGCTTCCACACCTTTAGATCTGATCCACAGTGACCTTATGGGTCCTTTTCCACATCCATCCATCAGAAAAGTGAGGTTTGTTCTCATTTTTTTTGATGATTTCTCATGTTTTACATGGATCTACTTTTGATCCAGGTGGATATTGGTGGCCACCCACCTATTCCACTTGGACCCCCACCGTTGCTTCTTTCAGTTTTTTAGTTTCCGCATAGTTTACTATTTTTAGCAGCTTTTTAGGTCCTGAACTTCCGAAGCCGTTTTTAGGCCTTAAACGACCTTTTTTGGGAAAATAGGGAGCAACATGGATCATAGATCATGTTGCTCACCCAAAATTTGTAGTCCTCGGATAGATATTTCTAACGAGGTATGGAATGCGTCAAACGAAGATCGTATGCCAAAGTTACGTCCCTAAGAAGTTGATGTGTCAATTTACCCAAACGGGGCCCATAGTCTTGGTGTTTCATCTCCTAGGGTTAGGTCTTTGGATGTTTAGGGTTTTCCATTGTTTTTCAATAATAATAGGCCTTCGAGCCTCATTGTAAGATAGTTGAGAGGCCAATAGCTGCCACATCTCTTCTCATAGATAAGCTACCAATGCCCTAGCTAGTTTATTTCCATTCTGTCTGTAAGCATATTTCAATCATTTGTTATTAATGAAATGAAGTCTTATTTTCGTTGCATCTCTGCATTTATGTGTATTTATGTATTTCATTGTGTTCCTACATAAATCCAGATCAAATTTCTCAGGAAAAAATTTGAGGTCTTTCAACACCTCAAAGATTTCAAAGACCTGGTTGAGACATAGTTCGAAAAGAAGATCAAATTCCTCCAAACTGATAATGTGGGAGAGTATGTAAATCATGAGATCCATAATCTTTTCCATGAGGCAGGGATTCATTTGCAGCACACAATTCCCTATATTCCACAACAAAATGAAGTTGCTGAGCAGAAAAATAAATCTCTAAAGGAGATGGCATCTTGCATGCTGCATGCAAAGTCACTACCACAAAGACTATGGGTTGAAGCACTTAATTGTGAAACATACATCCAAAACAGATCTCCTCATATATCTATAAAGGATAATACCCCCTATGATGCTTAGAGCAGCCTCAAACCAGAAGTGACCCACTTTCTCATTTTTGGTTCACGTGCATGGGCCCAGATTCCCTCTGAAAAGAGGAAGGCACTTGATCCACAGAGCAGTGAGTGCATTTTTGTTGGCTACCCTAACGGTGTGAAGGGATATAGGCTTATTGATATTTCCTCAGACCGGCTCATCATTGATCGAAGTGTCCAATTTGAGGAAAGTTTCTCGCATGCAACTCAACAGCCACATGGAGACACCTTCATTCTTCCACCTGTCTAAGATGATGAGCATGCACATGCCGAATCTTCTTCAGATGAGAGTTATGATTCATATGACTCAAATGATTCAAATTTAGAGTCAGTACAGTCAGATGCATAGACCGAGCATCCAGATGCAGTTGCAGATCCAGAGTAGAGGCCCAAGTGGGAACAAACTACTCTTCAGGATGCAGGGGATCTCAGGCCAAGTATGCACAAGATATCCTTGAGATATTTCACATGACAGACTGCAAGTCTACTTCGAATCCTTTCCTATCAGGAGTCAAACTTGAGGATGGCAGGGAGACTCCATTGGTTGATATCACACTATACAAACAAATAGTGGGGAGCTTGTTGTATCTCACACAATCTAGACCTGACCTCTCATATGAAGTTGGTGCAGTTTCCAGGTTCATGCAAGAGCCACATCAACTACATTGGAAGGTTGAAAAGCATATCCTTCGATACGTATAGGGAACCATCACCTTTGAGATTCATTATGCAGCAGACTCTACATTAGATCTCATCAGGTTTACTGATTCTGACTGGGTTGGCAATAGAACCGATCGCAAGTCCACATCTGGTTACTCACTCAGTCTTGGTTCCCAGCTTATCTGTTGGTCGAGCAAGAAGCAAGATGCCATTGCTCTATCTTTAGCCGAGGCAGAGTATAGAGGGGTAGTTAACATAACCATTCAGGCTATGTGGCTACATTATTTTCTCACTGAGTTGGGCATTCAGTTTCATCGGTCGATCGTCATCCGGTGTGACAACTAGAGCACTCTGAAATTTTACAGAGATCCAGTTCAGAGGTAGATTAAGAAGCACATCGAAATCCACATGCACTACATTCGAGACTTAGTACACAAGGGGATCATCGAATTTCAATTTTTTCCTTTAGCAAAATAGACGACATACATCTTCACCAAGACCTTCACTGAGCAAAAGCTTCATTCTCTACGAATTCGTCTTGGAGTGAATGACACAATTTCCTAGAAACTGTAGTTTTTCTTTTTACATACATTGTACCTTGAGGGGGGGGTTTCCCATGATGTTTTCCTTCTTTCGTCACTTTATTTGAGTGTATCTATTTTATTTGGGTACCTAACATAGCCTCGTTGTCGGGACCCATTCTTTATTTTCACCATAGTGATTGATGTAGCGGGAAATCCCCTCTACAGACTACACTAGGGTTCTAAAGTGTAGGCAGAGCTAACCGTCTAAAGTCTCCTACTTTTTAACAATTATCCCGCCATTACCCCACAATCATACATAAAAGACAAAGTATAGGGATCTGGTAGGCATACCTTAAACTCTATGTCCAGTGTTGATCCCTTTGCACTTGATTGTTTCCCGACTGCAAGTCTCCTCCCAAGGCTGACCTGCATTCACCAAAAGACAAACAAGAAACTACAAGCATGCATTCTATATATGGATTAGTGGGTTAGACATCATAACCAAGACATGTAAACAAAATCACAAAGATTGAAGACATCATTTGGCAGGACGGAAAAAGTACTTCCTTATATTAATCTCACAAAATTCATTTACAACATGAGACCGATACTACTCCTCGAAATCAGTCCTGGGCTCCTCTTCATCATGCACCAACTGCTTCCACGTATTCCTCTCCTCTTCAGTTCTCTCTAAGGAAATGGAAAGGGTTTGCAAAGGAGGAAGAAGGAATTTTGGCTCAAACTCACAATGTGGTAGCAAAATATTGGGGCAAAGGGGGAATAATGAAATGAGAAGAGCTTCTATGCTCTCGTGAGAAATGTGTGTACATGGGCAGTAGTGGTGTAGGGCATGCACACCTTCAAAAAAATGGTTTTTAGAAGAGATGTTCAGTGATGTCTTGGAAAAGATAGAAAGTAAGATGGTCTGATGCCAGGTATGCATGTCTGATGAAAATTAAGGTTGTAACAGATGCTCCCTAATGTGTGAGGTCAAAAGAGAATCTAATGGCCGAAATAAATTACAAATCTTCACCAATGTACAAAGTGAGTGAGCCCAGGGACCAGAGTTCAAGAGGTGCCATCTGCAAAATAAAAATTTGTCTCATCGAGGCGGGCATACCCATGCTCAGGATGAAATAAAATCATGGCTACCAATCAAATATACTATAGATCCATGTCATATAACTATGCAAAGTGTAGCCATGAGTAGTACACAACGGATCTACATCTCAAAATCAAAATATATGCGTTTATAGTATCCATATTCAATAATCCAATGAAGCCTGATGGATGGAGATGAGGTCTTCAGAGCTTGAGCAACAACTTCAAAATATTCTAAACTTGGGTAGGAGTGAAATGTCAGTGTACGACTTCACTATCTAGAGGTATTCGACAGCTTTTCGGGAACAAACAAGAGGATCTTGGTGATCAGGTGGAGAACTTCTTTGATTTTGAGCAAGGAATTGATTGGAATTTTGGGGTGGTCGGGCTTGAGAACAAGAGAAAAACTGTAGAAGGGCCGACACAAGTTTTATTAAAACTTCCCTTGGATGAAAGCACGACAAAATATGAGACTCACTCAACATGGAATTAACATAAGTTCACGATGCAGGGGGAAACACAAACTCTCCATATGTTTGGAAGGGTAACCAAACGGAGGAGGACACAACTCTATGTAGCGAGAACAACTTCGTAAGGTCCTATTGAATCCTAGGGCTTGACAAAAAAATGGAAGGATGTGCTTTGTCCAAGGGTGACTCATTGTGTTGTCAACAAAAATAAAATACTTTTCCCTTCCTCTTTTTGGGGTATATTTGATTTTTTGTCTTTTTCAATAATTTTGGAAAGCTTGAAAAAGAATAAAATAATTCTATGTTACAAAGGAGGAACGAGTGTCACAGACATACTAGTTCCAAGCACAAGGAACACACTGATGTTCAGAGCAAGGGGACATATGCAGGAAAAGGACACTCGAGAAAAATCCTCCATGGGTCAAGGTGTTAAGACACAGAGGCAAAGCGCTACAAGGCTTACGTATAAGGCATGCTTTATATGGTTCAGTTGAGAGTAACATGGAGCTGGCATTAGGCCAAAGAAGCAGGAATGCAAATGAGATTAATAAAACACAATGATAACATCCTTTGATGTAATTTTAACGAGACCAAAGAAGGCAAGATCGACGGTTTTTCATTTTTAGAGAGTCTGAAAAAGCGTAAAAGGAGACTCCATTGAGGTACCTTTTTCGAAGGTAGTCTAGTTGATTCGAAAAAGGGGTAAACTAGCACCGAAAAAACGTCTATTCAAAACCATTTTAATGAGTGTGACAAAGGCAAGATCACTTGGCAATTTTCATATTTAAGGAGTCTGAAAAAATCTTAACTATGGACTCCATAAGGGATGTTCTTCTTGACCAACTTAACAAGTGTGAAGAAACAAGGTCACTCGTCCATCTTTTCAATTTTAGGGAGTCTGAAAAGAGCTTAACTATGTACTCCATGGGAATTCCTTTTTCGTAAATTTAGTCCCTCAGGCCCGGAAAAGGGTTAAACTTATACCTGAGAATACTCTTCTAGAGAACCAAGGCTCCTAGAGTATACCTTTGTTCGTTCATTTGACCATCTGGACTGAAAAAGGGGTAAACTACCGCCGGACAGATGTGCGTTCAAATTTTAGTTTGGCGAGCATGAAGGGAAACAAGATTGCTCGAAAATATTTTCATGTTTAGAGGGTCTGAAAAGGGCTTAAAAGAAGACTCGAGGAGGCTACAACTCATGTATGAGAATGGTTCAAGTAGAGCCCACTTCTAGACTCAAACCAAGAGTCTCTTCGATGGTCAACTTGGAAATTCTCCCAAAAGGGAAGAAAACACAAACCACGGTGTAAGTCCTCCCACAGTATAGAAACAGTAGTCATGGATTCAAGGATATCCTCATCTGAAGGCAATTCAAAATCCAAGAAATCATGCAAAAGAGGGTCGACAATGCCAAAGGGTGAAGTAAACTGACCATATTCCATATGACGATGGAGGCTCTGGCTAGGACTTCTAGAGTCTATCAACGAAGAATCACAAACACTAGGGCTTGAGGATCTACAAACAACGAGATCTGACTCAGAAGGAGACTCAAGATCATTTGGACCAACATGGGGAAGCAAGGGATCCCAAGCCCACATTAGATAAACCAATGGATCAATTGTTGAGATAAAGTCTTGAGAATGCAACCATGATTTCACAGGTTCCTTCTCAGAAGCAATTGAACATCGAGGATAAGATGTCACATAATTAACCCGTGGTGGGGTAGAGTCTACACGAACACTAGGAACATATAAAGGGGAAGCTTGAACTAATGCCGAATTAGGATGGTGATTATCATATGCCAGCTAGTCGATAGTGACAATTCTTCCATTGTGAGGGAAATGCATAACCTGGAAGAGCATAGACACCACAATGTTAATAGCATATACATAATCACGCCCGAGAAACATATTGAAATCCAACGGGCCTTGCACCACTATAACATCAACAAGGAAAACCTTCCCACCTAACGATATAGGTAACTGAGGAAGAACCCCCAAATATTCACTAGAACATCTGTCAAAAGCCAACATATCATGCAAAGAAGAAACAAGCTCGGGAGTTGCCAAGACTTTCCAAACCGAGGAGGCTAAAATACTTGTAGATGCTCCTTCATCCACAATACATCAATAAATATTTGTTGAATTAACTTCAACCCTTATTTGAAAAGGTGCAGAAGAAGGAAGACGAGGCTCAACAAAATAATTCCAATCAAAGGAAACCATCCTAGGGCTTAGAGGGGGTGTGCTCGGAATGAGTGGAATAACCCCTTGTTCTGAAAATACTGAACTGGAAATGCTAAAAACATAGTCGGTAGACACATCACTCTCTAAGAGAAGAGTGGGACCAGCCAAAGACTACATCGGCATGACCACTTTCTCAACCGATGGTTGAATAGGCTATGAGACTACAAGGTCTAAAGGCACCTCAACCCTCAAAAAAGGAGTGGGATCAGTCGATGACTGCATCAACATGACCACTTTCTCAACAAATGGTTGTATAGGCTGGGAGACTACATGGTCTAAAGGCACCTCACCCCCAAAAAAAGGAGTGGGAACAATCGATGACTACATTGACATGACCACTTTTTCAACCAATGGTTGAATAGACTGTGATGAAACCTTAGAAGACTCGGAATTAGAATATATTCCAGAGAGGGACCACAATCTTTTTACCTTTGGAATGCCAGGGCACAAATGAGTAAGGTGATCTCCCTTGCAAATCTTACAAGGGAACTTAGGATTACATCCTATCCATCTAGGTTTCTCAACAGAATAAATGCCCCCAGCATGACTAGCAGTGGTTGGTTTCACATCTCCAACATGACTTGCAGAGCTTGGTGATGGGTCGATAACATGACTCGTAGAGGCTACATACCTATTGCCAGTATGACTAGTAGGGACTAGAAATTTTCCCCCAGCATGACTTATAGAGGGTGGGTTATTTCCCCCAGCATGACTTGCAGGGGCTGGGTGATGGTCTTCAACATGACTTGTAGAGGTTGGTGATTTCTTCTTCCTATTATTCCTCTTTCTATTTCGTTTAGACTTCCAGTTACTAGTAACCGTACTTTCACTAGAGGTGGGAGAAGGAGGAGGAGAAGACTTTGCTGACAAAGGAACATCAACATTGTGCCCATGACATAAAGCACTTGAGCATTTGGGACATTTGGAATGGTACCCAACCAAACTGGTAATCCCACATTCAACCCAGGAATGTACAAAGTGGCCATCAAAGGGACACCAACATTTCTGAAGAAAGGAAAAGCACAAGAATCCCCTTGTGAAGGGGTTCCTTGGTTGGTATCATCGGGAACTTTAGCCATGAATATCTTATGCATAGGTTCTCCCCTTGCGGGATCATTCAAATCCTTAAAAGTCTCACACACTGACTCTAAAGAACCAGTGTTATCAAAACAACACCTATAAAGAGGCGACTCCATGTTTCTAAGTGGAAGACTGAAAATTCCTCATGACCAACGAAGTGGGAGGTCTACCACCCTAGGTCAGAGACCCAAAGAAATGACTGACTAAATCACTATGGAAAACTAGGGAGCACATAGCACATGCTAAAAATTCCTAATGGAAAATCAAGCAAA
>SNQJ01S0054954.1:0-12212 GCA_010110895.2 Picea sitchensis | reverse complement strand
AAGGAAAACCTTCCCACGTAACGAGATAGGTAACTGAGGAAGAACCCCCAAATATTCACTAGGACATATGTCAAAAGCCAACATCTCATGCGAAGTAGACACAAGCTCGGGAGATCCCAAGACTTTCCAAACCAAGGAGGATAAAATACTTGTAGAGGCTCCTTCATCCACAATACATCGATAAATATTTGTTGAATTAACTTCAACCCTTATTTGAAAAGGTGCACAAGAAGGAAGACGAGGCTCAACAAGATCATTACAATAAAAGGAAACCATCCTAGGGCTTGGAGGGGGTGTGCTTGGAATGAGCAGAATGCCCCCTTGTTCTGAAAGTACCGAACTGGAAATGCTAAAAACATATTTGGTAGACACATCACTCTCTAAGAGAAGAGTGGGATCAACTAAAGACTACATCGACATGACCACTTTCTCAACCAATGGCTGAATAGGCTACGAGACTACAATGTCTAAAGGCACCTCACCCCTCAAAAGAGGAGTGGGATCAGTTGATCACTGCATCAACATGACCACTTTCTCAACCAATGGTTGTATAAGCTGGGAGACTACATGGTCTAAAGGCGCTTCACCCACGAAAAGAGGAGTGCGATCAACCGATGAATGCATCGGTATGACCACTTTATCATCCAATGGTTGAATAGACTGTGATGAAACCTCAGAAGACTCAGAATTAGAAGATCTTGCTGACAGGGACCACAATCTTTTTACCTCTAGAATGTCAGGGCACAAATGAGTAAGGTGATCTCCCTTGCAATTCTTACAAGGGAACTTAGGATTACGTCATATCCATGTAGGCTTCTCAATAGAATAAATGCCCCTAGCATGACTAGCAGTGGTTGGTTTCACATCTCCAACATGACTTGCAGAGGTTGGTGATGGGTCAATAACATGACTCACAGAGGCTACAGACCTATTTCCAGTATGACTAGCAGGGACTAGAATTTTCCCCCCAACATGACTTGCAGAGGGTGGGTGCTTGCCCCCAGCATGACTTGCAGGGGTTGGGTGATGGTCTTCAACATGACTTGGAGAGGTTGGTGATTTCTTCTTCCTATTATTCCTCTTTCTATTTCGTTTAGACTTCCGGTTACTAGTAACTGTACTTTCACCAGAGGTGGGAGAAGGAGGAGGAGAAGAATTTGTTGATGAAGGAACATCAACATTGTGCCCATGACATAAAGCAATTAACTGGGAAGCATCAAGAGCATTTGGTACATTTGGAATGTTACCCAACCAAATCGGTAATCCCACATTCAACCCAGGAATGTACAAAGTGGCCATCAAAGGGACACCAACGTTTCTGAAGAAAGGAAAAGAAAAAGAATCCCCTTGTGAAGGGGTTCCTTGGTTGGTATCATCGAGAACTTTAGCCATGAAGATATTATGCATAGGTTCTCCCCTTGCGGTATCGTTCAATTCCTTAAAAGTCTCACACACTGACTCTGAAGAACTAGTGTTATCAAAACAACGCCTATAAAGAGGCGGCTCCATGTTTCTAAGTGGAAGACTGAAAATTCCTCATGACCAGTGGAGTGGGAGGTCTACCATCCTAGGTCAGAGACCCAAAGCAATGAATGACTAAATCACTATGGAAAACTAGGGAGCACAGAGCACACGCTAAAAATTCCTAAAGGAAAATCAAGCAAACGACTAACTAGTTGGAAGAACAGTTACACCAACCAACACTAGAGCAACTTACCAGTGCAAGTGAAACTTGAATACATAAGCACCCTCTGGTTATACTCTGCAAAGTGTGGCCTGATGTCTATCCTAGGTACCGCGGTATGCCCCCACAATCACCTGTGTAAGTCCCTGATGTATAGACAACTAGGTTTCCATCTCGTGAATAACTACCAGGCGGGTATAGTTTATAGTCGGGTGGACTGCAATGAGCAGGGTATCAAGCCCGAAACCTATTGAGGGTATCGAAAGAAAGATTTCCGGAAGACGACTGAGGACCTTGAACGGATTCAAGACCCACGAAGCTCTGTGGAAAATGTGATCAACATAATCCCAAGACAAGTCCTCTATATGTGTTCCTCTACTACGATTGGTCTAGCTTTGGAGGGGTTATCTCCACTACCTTTCCACATGTGACCTCTTGTTTAGCCCCTGTTTTAGAGGTGGGTCCCGGATAATTTCCACTTTAATGGACTTCTACACTCCCTAACTCAGACTCCAATGTTTGAATTAATGGCCTTGGAGAGTTTCCTCTCCAACCTAATTCAAGGCCCTAACCCTAAACTAGTTGGTTGACCCTACAAACATAAAAAGTCTAGTTATTTTTAATTAGCGTTCTTTTTAAGGCTTGATTTACTTAAAAGGTGTGGTAGTGCAACTGATGTTGTTAAGACTCTTGCAAAAAAAGAAAAGATAAGAACACTAGCAAATAACGATTATCTTTCTTATTTTCTTTTGAAATGCTTTTAAAATTAGAAGAAAACACAACGTTATGCTAATTTTTTTTTTTTTTCAAATAACAATGCGAAGCAAATGCCAAGAAAGAAAGAGACCTAAAAAGATAAGTTTTTTTTTTATATTTTCTTCCAATCAAAGAAGCAATAACAAAATATTCTAAAAGAAACTAATGAATACACGATTCATGCCCCCCCCTCATGACAAAGACCAAGCTAAAAATAAGTTTAAAAATGAAACTCATTTTTCTTAAATTTTCAAGCTAAAAATAAGTTTAAAAAGCTAGGAAACACAAGAAATCTTTTTTTTTAAAAGACAAGAAAACTAATGTCAAACCTAGGCTTAAATACCATAACTACATAGACTAGTACTAAATCAAGAAATCCTCAAGAAGTCAAACTTAAATCAGGGAAGAGGATGGCTGCCTCTTCTTGGAAAAAGATTTTCCTAACAGAAGCACGCAACTGACACTTCAACAACCTGCATATGTATGCGGGTTGTCCAAAGGTAGGGTGTGCATGTATGCATGTGGACCCACTATAGGCCGCGTACACCTATGTAAATTCCTAAAAAAAGAAAACAATAGTCAAGCTGACAAGGCAGGGAGTACTGGTATGGAAGACCAAAATCCCTTAAAGACTCAGACACTTATAGAAACTCAAAAAAAGAAGTTAAACCAATTAAAGCACCCAAAAATATCCCCTAAAAACCCTAGAGGCTTCCCTAGTATGGTCGCCAATTTTGGTGTAGCAGGAAAACCCCTCTACGGACTACACCAAGGTTCTAAAGTGCAAGCATAGTTAACCATCCAAAGTCTCCTACTTTTTAACAATTATCCCATCATTACCCCACAATCATACATAAAAGAAAAAATATAGGGATATGGTAGGCATAATTTAAACTTCACGTTCGGTGTAGATCCCTTTGCGCTTGATTGTTTCCCGACTGCAAGTCTCCTCCCAAGGCTGACCTGCATTCACCAAAAGACAAACAAGAAACTACAAGCATGCATTATGTATATGGATTAGTGGGTTAGACATCATAACCAATACATGTAATCAAAATCACGAAGATTGAAGACATCATTTGGCGGGACAGAAAAAGTAATTCTTTATATTAATCTCACAAAAGTCATTTACAACATGAGACCAAAAATGCTCCTTGAACTCGGTCCTGGGATCCTCTTCACCATGTACCAACTGATTCCACGTATTCTTCTCCTCTTCAGTTCTCTCTAAGGAAATGGCAAGGGTTTGCAAAGGAGGAAGAAGGAATTCTGGCTCAAACTCACAATGTGGTTGAAAAATATTGGGGCAGAGGGGGAAAATTGAAATGGGCAAAGTTTCTATGCTCTCGTTCTTCCCCTTGCAATGGGGCCCCAACACCTTATTTTATAGGCCAAAATAGATAGCAACGGTTGGGTTGACTGGCTATGGGCGGTCAACTGATTAAGTAATGGCCCAGAAACTCATCTCCCTTTTCAATTTTCATTTTTCATGATTTTTAGTGAGTGTATGCAAGTTGTAGTGGTGCAACAAGCGTGTGTACGCGGGAAATAGTGGTGTAGGGCATGTACACCTTCAAAAAAAATGTTTTTAGAAGATTTTTTTAGTGATGGCTTGGCAAGGATAGAAAGTAAGATGGCCTGATGCCAGGTATGCATGTCTGGTGCAAATTAGGGTTATAACAGTTATGTTGAGGAGGGTTTTGGAGTTACTTCACACACACCTAGTATTTATTTTTCCTAAGGTTTTCCTTTTCTATTATTCATAATTAGTCATTATCTAGTCTCCTATATTTTAGAGGAGAATATTCCAACTAGAGAATATTCTCTCTTAGTTGACACTTTAGTTTGACTAGTTGAGTTGAGTTTAGATGCTACATTAGTTATGTCAGCATGCAACATTGGGATCATCACTAGATACTGTGGAATTTTCTTGGGATATTCACTAGACTGGTGCATTACCCTTGATTTCCTGAGTTAACTCCCCACTACTCTCTGTTCAGTCAGTTAACTGAAGACTAGTTGACTAGTTAACTCAGCTAGGTGGCAGTTCACTCCTGTAACTGCCTGAGAGACTAGACTAGGTGCAAGTTCACTCTCGTAACTGTTGGTGTATGTCCAGATCACTCTAGACCACCACTATGGTGCATTGTTTCTCCTCTAGTGAGCACTCATTGAATTATAAAGAGTATATCATGTGTAAATTATTCATTATTCACAACGATTAATGAGAATTCTTTCATTCTTTTATCTCCTTCTTCTTCTTTCTCAATTTCTCTATGAAAATGTGTCTATTATTGTTTAGCTAGATCTATTATGTGTAGGTTCAACACATTTACATCTGGTATTGGTCAAATCTAGGGTTTGACTTTTTGAAGAATCTAGCCACTGAAAAATTTCACTCAAGTTGCCAAAAGATGCGCTAGGGAAAGGCACACATCCCAAGGTGATTTTTGGTGAAAATTTCCTCTTGAATAAAAATCCCTAATTTTCTTGTACGACAATAGTGACGTCTAGATTCCTAGTGAAAGATTATCTATTCAGTCAAGCTTTGATACCATGTCAAGTTTTTATTGTTGTTATTAGGTTATTTCCAAATTACATGAACATTCAATGCATTTCCAAAACAATAGTATAAAGAGGATCAATGAAAGAAACACAATCACAAGGTATGCAACATTTTATCCTAGGAAACCCTCATGGGGGAGAAAACCCATCAAAAACTTCCTCAATAATAGATTTCCAATACAATGCCTAGACTAAGACCAAAACACCAAAGATACATGAAGATTTAGCATGCGCCTCTCTTATCCTTCCTCCTACAACTATAACGCTTCCTTCAGTATATAAAGCTATGGGTGAGTGAGTGTGTGTAAATGAGACACCAATCTCAAATATAAATACAAGTGTGAGGAGGTGCTAGGTTATGTCTCTTCACTTGGTTGGTGACTTCTCCTAGAAGTGACTAAAACCACTTTTTAATTACTGAGGGCGAATTTACAAATACCACTATAGAAATGCAGTTTGACAATCCTTGAAAGTGGATTTGATCTTATACAAGATGGGACATGATCAATCCACAGGGAGTTTTATCCATAAACTCTCTCAACCTAGTAAAACAACCTTCTCAAAGTACAATATCTTTAACTCGAAAATCAATGAAATGTCTATCAGTAATCCTCGTCCTCAGATGAGCCTCAATCGACCCTGCCACTCCCAGACCAAAATTCAGTATCATCCAATTTCCCCAAATCAAATCATCATGGACTCCGCTCTCGTCCAATGTCATGAGCAAATTGGGATCTTGTACCTCTTTATAAAAGAACAAAAGTTATCATATGTAAATGGGTGTACTGGAACAAGAATTGCATCATATGGAGTGTTGAAGACACAAAGTCCATTTAGTTTGCAAAGGGTTCTTTCAAGTTGAAGGCATTGAATATAATGAAACCCTTTTCTCTCTTATTCAAAAATGGACATCTTTCTTATTACGACCTTTGGATTTTCTAGATGTCATTATGATCATAATAATATACCAAGAGAGTAGGAAACCATATCATAATCCTTGTTCTTTATGTTGAACCGGTATCCTCACTAGTAGTGACCTTAAACTTTTAAACCATGTGTTTTCTGGTATATGCAAACACCCATGAAATCCATTGGAAAGCTAATAAAAGGATACTTAGGTGTCTTATGGGTACAATTAAGATTGGGATACATTATAAATCAAGGGGGGACTCCTTTATTGGTTGGTTTAAGCTGACTTCAGTTGAACAACAACCCCAATGATAGAAAATCCATTTATGGATATGTTTTCATCCTTGGTTCAAGACTTGTAACTTGGGCTTGTAAGAAACAGCGGGATCATTGATATTTCTTTAGTAGGAAATAGAGTACCAAGCTTGATTAATGCAAAGTAATGAATCCTTGTGGCTAATGGATCCTTTTATAGTTTGGATTCCAACACTAGCATCCAACCACAGTTTGGTGTGATAATCAGTGTCATCAAGCTGCGCCAAAGATGCAATTCAACACCACATAACAAAACATTGAGCCTAAATGCACTTCATCGAAGTCATTAAAGCGATCAAGTTATTGAAGTGCTATATTTCCCTATGAGATCAAGTTTCAAATATTTTGACAAAGACTTATATAGAATCGAAGTTTTCCAAACTTTGATCTATGTTAAGAAGTTTAGAGAGAAATTGTCATTAAGGAAGGATAGCCTCTAATGCCTCCTTTCTTCTCCTATTGTGTTTCCTTTGTAATGCTAAACCCTATCCCAAGAAGAGTTGTTCTTAAGGGAGGATGTTGGAATATTTGGGTACTTAGTGTTAGTCAGATCAACTTGGTCCAATGTGTTGTTAGGTAAAAGTATTTTCTTTGTTATGCATTTGTAGTTAGGAAAAAACGATGGTCACGATATGTTACTGACATAGAGTAATCTAAAATGATACTGCTAGTGTAATGACTACATTGATCTGTGAGATAACACTCAATTGGTCCATGATCTCTATTTAAAAAGAACATGGAGGGTCATTTGACTATTTCTACATTAAAAGCAACAATTTCATCAATCCAAATTATTGTTTCAATAAAGATTGCACAACTAGATTTTAATGAAAACAACCTCCAAAAAAAACAATTGATAGAATGTTTAACCTTTTTCATTTTATATTTAATTGAGTGTTTATACACATGCTCCAATTTATAAAGAAAGAATGATATATCTCCCTTTAATTATACAATATCCTATTTATTTAAAATGTACAATAATAAAAGAAACTTAATAATAACACATGCAGAAGAAAAAACATAAAAACTTGATATATTTGTAAAATAAATCACATTAAAATAAATATTATTTATAATCTACAATTATATAAATATAATCAAAATTTCATTAATAATAATAATAAAATAAAATAATCCAAAATATGTATTTATAGTAATTTTTATTAACTATTAATGCAGTAATCCTTAAAACACTCTCACAATTAATTATTATTTATAATCTTATTGATAATAATAAATAAAATAATTAAAAATAATAAGTGTCCAAAACACTAGGTGGCCGTCTAGGGTCATAAAGGTGATGTCATGGGCCTTCAGGAGCCTACATCATAGTGAGAAGGAAGGGCCCCTTGGATCTTGGCCTAGCAGGGTTGTCTTTGTTGGAACACCTCCTCTCTCTTTGGTGCAAACCTTTGATTTGTCTACACTTGTAGTTGGGTCCTGGAAACATCCTAAATTGTGGGATTTTATCCCTATGGAGTCCAAACTAATCATATCCCATGTGTACGTGTCCCAAGTCAGAATTATTGGGCTCATAGAGTCAAATGGATCATATCAATGCTCGATCCCACATACTCCCAGCCAATCAAGTTATTTAAACATGAATAAAACCCCTTTTTCGGAGACAAGTGTCAAGGCGTTATGCTATTTTACAAAGCTAGGTTTGGAGGACATTAGGATAATCTATTGGGATAATTCTCATTGGACATGGGATGTTTCTAGATGAAGACAAATCAGGTCCATGTAGTGGATGAGGTGGTAAGGAATGAATAGAAATAGGTGGAGTGATGACAAGAGAAGTATACTGACTTACACATGGGTGCCTCTAAATGGGAGTGATTTTCACCTTGTCATGGATGCAAATGTTTCCAAAGCCCATTCAATGCCATTTATCTTTTTTTTCTTGTGCTTTTTTTTAAAGAGACTAGTTAGGGGACATTTCCACGACGTGTGGTGAGCAGTGGTAACAATGTTACCCACAAGCATTTTAGGGAAATGAAAGACCCGAAGCGTGATGGACCTCCCTTTCTCTTGGATTTAGGCCACCAGGCACCTGGAGTGGTGGCCGATTTGAATAGTAGTGCCATACCACTACATGCCCATGGGCCTAATGGGTTGGCTCATGATGAGACCTATCCTCCAACTAAGGTCTTGATTTTGTTATTGTATGGGTCCCTCTGTTTCTTGTTGAGAAGCCTTTTATTGCTCTCGAGAGTCCACAGGTGCAGAAGCATCTAAGGATTTTTTTTGGATTTTATCTTTTGTTAGTTACTTTTACCCTCGGGCCTTTATCCCTTCTTCCCACAAGGTGCGGTACAACCCTTCCTTAGCTTGGAAAGCCCAATGCCCAGAACAATGTATGGGATGAATGAGAGGAAAAAGATGAAAAGTGGTAAAGACATGGGTAGAAGGGAATGAGCGATGAACTTTCATATGAACCCACCCGATTGGCAAAATCAAACCCTATGGGAACCGAGTTACTAGGGAATCCTGTCATTCCCCCCGGACATGGACAAGTGGAAAGGCAGCAAGGTTCAAGCACATGTTAGAAGTAAAAATAATTAAATGCACATATTCAAATGTTCTAAGAACGAGAGTGACACATACCATGATACAGAATACATTACATCCGCGAACCAAGACCCATTGTTGTTGAAGGAATAGGCGATGGGATGGATGATGTTGTTGTTGTTGACAAGGTGGAGGCACTGAAGAAGAAGGATGGGCCCACTCAGAGCCAAGCTCAAGTCAATATGGCTCTCGATACTCCATATCTAAGAATGTGGGCCTCGAGATATAATCTCCCTAATTATCCCCAAGCTAGGGGATAATAGGGCGTTTATACACATGCTCCAATTTATAAAGAAATTATATCTCTCATTTCAATTATATAATAGCTATTTATTTAAAATATACAATAATAAAACTTAATAATAACATATGAAAATATAAGAGAAAGAAAAAAACACAAATCAATAATATATTTATAAAAAATCACATTAAATAAATATTATTTTATAATTTTTTTTTTTTTTTTTTTTTTTTTTTTTTTTTTTTTTTTTTTTTTTATTAATATATTTAGAATTAATTTTATTAATTATTAATAAATGAAAGTCACCTAACAAATACCCTCTCACAATTAAATATTATTTTGTAATCTTATTAAAATAATAAATAAAATAATTAGAAATTATAAAATAAAGTATTTATAACTAATTTTACCCCAAACATGTTTCACATAAAACAAATGAAACTAAGGGGTTTAGTTTCTAAGCTAATTCTAATTATTTTTATAATTTAAAATCTATATTTAGTAAATGGGAACATTTGTAAAATATCTTAAATAATAATAATAATAATCTATTTTTAAAGGTCACGGCCAAGCCAACACAAGATATTCTTTAAATGACCAATAAAAATGAAATGGTATGAGTGTGTTGTATTCGAAATGGGATAAGTGGTAAATAAAGGTGTATTACTTTGTTGTTTTTATGGTATGAGTATTTTTTATTCTAAATGGAATAAGGGATGCATTACTCTTCAAATAAGGGACCCACTTGGAATAAAGGGATTTTATCCCATTTGTTGGAATAAGAGAACCTTATTCCAAGGGACTTTTATCTAAATGGTATAAATTATACATATTATCCTTTTTAAGTGGTAAATAAAGGTGAATTAGATTGTTGTTTTATGATATGTGTATTTTTTTAATTCCTAAATGGAATAAGGGACAAAAATAACTAAAGGTGAATTAGTATAGTTTTATGGTATGACTATGAAATAAGGAACACATTGTCATTTTTATTGAGTAAATTTTTATTTAAAATTTTTATTTATTTTTTTTTTTTTTTTTTTTTTTTTTTTTTTTTTTTTTTTTTTTTTTTTTTTTTTTAAAAAGTCTATTTATTCACTTACTCCATCTTAAAAAATAAAATAAGATGTTGAAATACCACCCAAATGGATCCTAATGATAAAATAAAATTTGGTTCCTCTACAACAACGCTATATCAATCCGTTTTAGGAAGATATAAATTAAGGATGATATCTAATTATTTTATATTCTACTGTTATGTTCTCATAATATAAATGAATGACACTTTGTGGAGAGGTTGGATCTGAGAAAAATGAGGTAGGCAGGATCTGTCAGAAACCCTGGGAAAAAAGTGGCTACATAGCGATAGGAAATTATTTCCTATACGTGGTTCTCCTCAATTCATATCATTGATTTATCTGGTATATCATGTGTAAAAAAAAAATTATTCATTATTCTAGCAGTTAATGGGAATTCTTTCATTCTTTCTCTCCCTTCTTTCTCATTTCTCTTTTGCAATGTGTATTATTGTTTACTTCAGATCTATTATGTAGGTTCAACATTTTACATGGTATCATAGCCGACAATTTGGTAAGAAAAAGATACACCAAAATATCGCGAGGTCCTGAATTGAAGACAACAGGAAGATGGATTTCAAAAGAATCCATTCTTGCATACTTACAAATATTTTCATGGAAGGAGAGAAATAACCATACATCCTATGAACTAGAGGTTGTATAGGTTAACCTTGAATACCAGTATAAATGGCGTCTGACCATAGAAAAATAGGTTAACCTTGAATACAGATATAGAACTGACGTCAGCCATAGAAAAATCCAAGTAGTTAAATCGCATGGATGAGGCACTCAGAACAATTTGCAATCTTATTTATCCCGATCTCCTTTTTCACATATCTTCCTGTAAGACTCTCAATGAAACCTGGGCCACCTTGGAAGGGATATTTGGAAAACAGGATGAGATGAGGGGACACATGCTAGAGGTGGAGCTGCTCACATTGAATCCAAAAAGCTTCAACAATATCCAAGATTTCTTTACAAAATTCAAGGATTTATTGTCTCAACTCAAAGCTTGCAGGGTTGATAAATTGAAGGAGGAGAAAAAAATGGTTGTCACCATTCTCTCCAAGCTTAGTCATGAATTCTCTATATTTGTATCCACATTCCATTCTATCATATTCACCTCGGGAGCCAGTTGGAAGATGCCTTCTCTTGAGGACTTTATCGAATCCCTAACACAAGATCAAACCAAGCTCATCAACATGGGCACAATCAAAGGCCCAAGGGCGCATTCACTCACCGTGCATGATGGAAGCGACAAGTATCAGAAATCTAAAGATAAAGATAAACGAAAATCTCATGCACATCCGAAGAAGGAAGGGTACACAAAACCCTTCACTGATGCCTCCGGATCCAAAGGGGAAAAGAGAAAAAAAGGGGAGAAATGCATGTATTGTCACAAAGGATTCCATTCGAAATCCACATGCATGAAAAAAATATATATATTTGATGTCTCAAATACTTCAGAAAAAACAACCTTGGAGATTGCATCCCTGAGGGTGCCAAGAAGAAGAAGCCAAAAGATATGAATTCCAAGAAAGACAATTCTAGACATGCCTTGATTGCCATCAACTCCTCTCCCGATGCTTGGATCGTAGATTCAGGAGCATCACATCACATAGCTGCCTCAAATGCATTGTATACATCATTGGATACATGCAAAGGTCCTAGTATTCTAATGGGGGACAACTCTTTTGTCGAAGTCACCGACAAAGGAAGGATTGAACTCACCAACGAAAGCTTCGAGAATGTGTTGCACGTTCCCAAAATTTCTGTCAACCTTCTCTCTGTGTATCAGATGATAAATTCCGACACTGGAAAGAAATTAATTTTCACACCAAATTTAGTGGACAGCTACAACATGAAAACCAACTCCAGGGTTTCTACCATTGAGGTAAATCATCAATCTAGATTGTATAGATTTTCTGAATTCATTGAACCTGATTCTACTTTACTAGTTACTCATGCTGATGAAAGTAGTAGGATATGGCACAAAAGGTTTGGACATTTGAATTTTAGATACATACAACAACTTAGCAAGAAAATATTAGTTGATGGTCTACCAGACATCCATTTCTCCAATGGAGTATGT
>SNQJ01S0054953.1:49431-63529 GCA_010110895.2 Picea sitchensis | reverse complement strand
TTGTGAAAATACAGTTTTTTTTGTCATAAAACAAGCAAAAGTGTAACCCACCTTCATGATTTCACCCTTGTATAAGATAGTTATACAAAATATTGTTTTTTTCTTTTTTTCTTTTCTACATCTTTACAATTAAGAAGAGGGTTTAAGATAATGAAACCTAAATTGTTTCATTTTCATTGAAATGTAACTAAAATGTAAGAAAATAAAAGTTACATCAAATTAAAAGTTATTTTTATAAAATTTTGGTTTTAGATGAAAACTTTTTTATTTATTTATTTCATTACATACTAACATACAAAACTGTAGTAAAATATAAAGTTTTTATTTAAATACATATTTATTTGCTAGTATGAAATCTTAACCTAGTTTTATTAGAATTTGTTACGTAAACACTTAACAATAAAATAAAATTTAATTTTTATATAAATCTATAATATAGTTTAAAATTATCCCTAATAATTTATAATTATGAATTATTTCATACATATTAAAAATATGTATAATTTTTCATACTTAATTCCAACAACTCATAATGATTCGAAGAAAATCCCCACCACCCAAAAATTTGTGCATAAATAATAAAAACTAAACCTATTGTAAATACAGTCTACTATTATTTAGAATATATATATGTCAATCCATCCCTACCATCCAAAAATAATGTGCATAAATAATAAAAACACTATATAATAAAAACTAAAGCTATTGTAAACAAGTTTGTATAGCAGCATTACCTGCCACAATTGAAGGATGGTCCTCTGTAAATGGTGTATGAGGATTTGACAGATCGATGACATAGTCGTCTAATCCATATTGTAATCATTAATTATTTTCTATATCAATGCAAACTCAACTCAATTGAGTGTCGTTTATTCCACGTCGTCTGCATGTCATGTCATCTCCGCACATTTTAGTTATCCACATGTCATCTCTGCAGAGTTAGTTGTCTGCATGTCCATATATCCCAATCGTTTTGGGAGGAATTTAAATTTTATTTAGTTCCAGGCATTCTTGGTGTCTAACTTGCATTAGGCATAGACATAGGTTTCTCACGTACATAACGAGTGATAGAAACCGAGTAACCAAAACGATTGAGAAAATATATAAAATATAAATTATTTTGTTAATTGTGAGAAATTTAATTTTAAATAAAAGTTAAATTATTTTGTCAAATTGAGAAATTGAATTTTAAAATAAGATTTCTAATTAAATAAATAAAGAAGACCTCCATTTATCTTTGCCTAAATAAATAGGTGAATAGTTCACAAGATAGCCTAATAAAAAACACATACTAAATGAGTTACGAATTTTGGGGCCAGCTGAAATCTGATCCCAACATTTCTGTATAGATACAAAATTCCATTTGCAGAGTCCTATGACTGTAATCTATCCAACCATGATGGCTACTATGCCCAGAGTTATCTGAAGCACGCTAGATCTTTTACCTTTTCCAAATTTACACAAAAATTATCTTATAATTAGTTATGTTTTATTTGATTAAACTGAAATCTTTACATACATATCGCAACTTAACACATCTGTCGGAAAAAATACTTATATTTATTTATATAAGAGGTTGGTTTGAACAACCAATCAAATATGAGAAAATTGATTTTAAATAATTAAAAAAAAATAAAAATAAAAATAAACAATTTACCATATAATTTTAAAAACTCAAAATTTTATTTGTTCAACATAAAATAATAAATGGTCAAAGCTCTATCGATCTTTATATACCTAACATGCCCTATCGATCTCTATATATCTAACATGGCAGATATAATAAAGTCTACAATTATGTAGAATATATATGTCAATTCATTGCATTAATTTTATATGTAGAATATATACCTCAATCCATTGCATTAAGTCTATATGTAGAATATATGCTCAATCCATTGCATTAAGTGTTTTGATGCTATATACCTCAATCCATTGCAGGAGTGTTGTATAATATACTATCAATAAATGAATACATGTGTTAATAGTAATTTGTACCCATGTAAGCATGGTAAGCTAAACATCCATTTATGATATGGTTATAAAAAAATTAAACTTATTTATTTATATTAAAATACATGGAAAATACTACTTGCATCTATATACCTAACATGCCCTATCGATCTCTATATACCTAACATGGCAGATATAATAAAGTCTACAATTATGTAGAATATATATGCCAATTCATTGCATTAATTTTATATGTAGAATATATACCTCAATCCATTGCATTAAGTCTATATGTAAAATATATGCTCAATCCATTGCATTAAGTGTTTTGATGCTATATACCTCAATCCATTGTAGGAGTGTTGTATAATATACTATCAATAAATGAATACATGTGTTAATAGTAATTTGTACCCATGCAAGCATGGTAAGCTAAACATCCATTTATGATATGGTTATGAAAAAATTAAACTTATTTATTTATATTAAAATACATGGAAAATACTACTTGGATCACATTAAATCATAAATTATGAAGTAAATATAAATATAACATGTTTTAATTTACAAATTCCAAGAATAATCTAGAGAAAGAGCATTCCAACATAATGGTACCAAAAGTAAAGGAAACCATCTTAGTATTATAGTTTTTTTTTATATTATTTTTAAGTGAATAGAAAATGCAATAAAATAGGAAGAGAATTTAAAATATAACGTGGTTTAAAGGTTTTACATTCTTATTTGTTTTTTTTTATTTTTTTTAGTTTTGTTCAAAATTCTATTAAAAATTTAGAAAATATTTGGAATTACATATTTGTATGGTTGAGATTGCATATAACTGGTATTCAAGAGATTTTTAAAAGTGTTGAATTGATTCATATATTTAAAAACACTATTTAAACACTCTAAAATTGTGATTTCGACAACAATGGAATTGCTAAAATTCTTATAATAATAATTAGAAAAATAAAAAACATAAAACATTCAAACTACATCCTTAAATTGTTATTTATAAAAATAAAAAATAAAAATTATTTTAATATTAAATAAAAAAATTCATTTTATAATTTATTTTATAATGTAAACATATATCAAATCATAATAAACAATATCATTTAAATAATAAATAATATGTTATTTTTTTTTATAATTCAAATAATAAAGTATAATGATTACATATATGATTAGAAAGCCCAAGCTAAGAAAAAAAAGCATGCAATATTATATATACAGCTCTTCTTTTTGTATTTATACTATTTGTATAATTATATATACCCCAAACATAAACAATTATTGTGTGAGATTTTACAACACTCTTCACTAACATGTCACACTTTGTAATTTTATGTCATATTTCCATAGTACTCTTTCACAAATTGATGGGGTATATAAGTAGTGCATCTATTATAGCTTGAAACAAATTTTCCATGTCTATTTGATTATGAACAAGAGGAATAGAAGCAAATCTTCAAGTCCCTGCCTTAGTAAATTGAAATATCTTATGTACAGTTTCAATTATTTAGGTTCTTGAATTGGGGTGGGAGGTTGGGGTGTGAGCTTGATGAAGTGCCTTAAATATGTAGGGTTATTTTGAAACATTGATGTAAGTTGTTTTTTATTGGCCTCATTTAGGATTAAATTCCACTAAGTTTATCTAGTGGTTTAAGGTAAGCGTAAACAAAAACCCAACCAGCTTTATGTACAGGGTAGTTGAGTCCCATTTTATCAACAAAATAATAATCAAGTTACAATTTTATTTTGCATATAAAACACATACAAAAATATTCCACTCCACCATTCCAGTTAGTAACTAGTAACATAGTAGAAGTAACTTTACTATGCATGAGACATACACTATCAAACAACAAACAAGCAGAGAAACTAATTTCATTTCTATGCCCGCTGAAGCTTTTACTTGGGCAACTGCGGATGGGGCTTAAACCTTTGTTTGCTGTGGGATAAATTTTTGAATCAGCTCGATCAATTGACAGTCATCTCTGTGGAGGTTCCAAACCGCCAAGCAACTGGGATGAGGGGAATCAAAGTACATCACTGTAAGCGGTTTCTGTTGGTAAGCCCTTTTCTTAAAATTCACAATCTTGTGAGGTGTTTCTCCCTTCATAAAGAGTGCCTCTAATACTGCCTTTGATGTCAATGCATTGTCCAAGTCATTGGATGAAACAACCTCTCTCAGCTTTTGATGGCTCATATTTTGAAAGCGTATTAAGTGACAAAGCTTATTACTCACTGAACCAAACTGAACCAGATCCTTCATACTAATTAATGACCTGAAGTGGCAATAGAACACGGTGGTGATTATGATATCATTTGCGAGCATTAAACGAATTTCCACCCACCATCAGCAATTAAGATTTAATGACCAATGAAAACCAATATCGGCTGAAGGTACCTGGCATGAGCTAGAAGAAAATCCAAGATATTACTGTTAATGGTTACCAAATCATAGTTTGAAACAAGTTGGATATATCGTTGCTTCACAGTCTCGGCTGTGTAATGTTGTCTATCTATTTAACAGCGTAAGCATATATACATGAAATAATAAACATAAAAATAGTTGTTTTTAAATGTTTAAAACATAGAAATGATTATTTTGCAGTGATAAAATAATAATTTTTAAAATAAAAACACTATTTTTTATTTTTTAAAGTGAAAACAATATAATTACGTTGAAAGGCGTACAACTATTGACAATGGACACAATTAATGATCTTTTAACCTTATTTAACCTTAAACCCCTAATCTGATGGCTATGCATTGAAGATGCTGGATCAATGGATCAGATTTATTGTTCATAACTTTCTTACATTTATCAAGGCATCCGTTAACATGTTTATTTTTTAACATTTACCTAATCACATTAAAAAATTACTGTAAGGATATGTAATTGCCATGTTCCATTTATCAACTAAATGCATCCAAACATTTCATATTACCACAGACGAATTACCACAAACGTTTTATATTGAAAACACACATTCTTAATATATTGGGACCACGCATTCTCAACCGCTACCTTTCGGCGTTCTCAGCCGCGAGTTAGCGGCTGTGCTAGTTATTAAATATGCTTCCAAAACAGGGCTTGCCACAAGACTAAAGTAACACACCTAGCACTGATAGCTTTTACGACGGCTAATAAGTTTAATACATGTAAATCCAAGTAGAGAAACGTAGGGAGTCTTGTTGCAGCAGAGTATAGGTCGCGTGGGCATTCTGGGCGCTGTGGTAAATTCCCTGCCAGGCATCACAGTTATCACTCTCAGGTGACGCACACCAGAATTATAGGATGGAAATTGTGTAAGACCAACAAAGGACATTTCTAGTTAACCGCATGGATGGCTCTTCCTTGCAGGTGACGCACACCAGAATTATAGGATGGAAATTGTGTAAGAGAAACAAAGGAAATTTCTAGGTAACCGCATGGATGGCTCTTCCTTGCAGCTTTGACAACATTACCAGGTAACCTCGATTATATATTTTTCGGTCATTTCCTGCAATTGACAGCAACAACTATTGCAACAGGAAATTTAGGTGTGGTGCATTTCTTTGGTTCGATCAATTAGCAACCGATCGACCGCTACGCCTTCACTCGCCAGTCAGTATGTTGGGTTTATGGTTTTTTTTCCTTTTCTGAGGTGCCGGTCGATTCTGCACTTCTTTCTAAAAGCTGGGGTTGTTCCGGTCGAAACCAAAAACATTATAAAACGCCCATTTTCTAAAGAAGACTTTGGTTTTTCCGAGGCATGGAGTGGGAATCAGAGTCGTTTGTTTCTACCATCATGCCATGAATTGGTCCGAAGAGCATTATCTAGTCTACTGAAAACAAATCTGCGGCAACAGAAAAAATGGATTGATAGAACAGAGAAAACAGAAAACGATTTTAACAGAACCGCAGAACAGAATAGCACAAAACACCACACAACGATCTCATTATTGAATTGATATATAAAGGAATTACATGCAAGGAAATGCTTCATAAACAACGAAGCGTCTAACAGCTAACTCGGTGATGAAAACAAGAAACCAACAACTATAAGTTAACAAATCTAATCAAGGAGCGATTTGCTCAATCAAAGGAGCGATTTGCTCAACTTATTTGTCTAACACACCCCCTTAAGTTGGAGCGCGACAATCATTTAACCTAACAACACTCAGCTTAGATCTGAGTGATACAAATGTTTCTGTGCCCAAAGGCTTTGTGAAGATATCAGCGTGCTGATCTGTTGATTTACAAAATTTTATAGTGATTACATTTTCATTTACCAATTCTCGAATAAAATGATAACGGATATCAATGTGCTTGCTCTTTTTGTTGAAGACTTGATTCTTGGACAATGTAATTGCAGAACTGTTGTCACAATATATTGGAGTTGGCTCCAATTTATTTGGTGATAAGTATCCTCGATAACCTTCATAGCCAAATAACCCGACATCTTGAGTTGCTACAACATAATGACCCTCTGCGAATGATGTAACAACTGACACTTTTCTTGATGCCCAAGAAATCAGACTTGATCCATATTTGAATGCATAACCGGAAGTGCTTTTATTGTCATCAATGCTTCCGGCAAAGTCACTGTCAGTAAAGCCAACTAATTTTTTTTTTGATTCTTAAGGATACCATAAACCATAATCATCTGTTCCAGCCACATACCGCAAAATTCTCTTACCAGTTTCCCAATTGGAGTCCTTGGGTGACTCCATGAATCTAGAGATAAGACTACAGCAAACATTATGTAGATTCTAGTGGCGGTGAGGTACATGGGGCGCCCACCTAGCCTTTTATACAGTTGATTATGGACTTTCCTTGATCATTTTGCTTAACTTGGTGCCTAAAGCAATAGGAGTAAAATTTGTAACCTTACATTCAAACATTTTGAACATTTTCAACAAATCTGAAGCATACTTTTGACTGACTGATAAACATGCCCGATTCTAACTAGCTTACTTCAATACCAAGGAAATACTTCATTAAACCGAGATCAGTCATCTCAAATTCTTTTTCCATGACAACCTTGAATTCATCAATTTTCAAATTGCCGGTGTAAATCATATCATCTACATATAAGCAAATAATTAACATCTTACAATGTTGATCATTCTTGATGTATAAGGTTGGCTCATTTTGCTTCTGATGAAGCCATTTTTGATGAGATATGCATCAATGCGGTAATACCATGATCGAGGAGCTCGCTTTAAGCCATACAATGCTTTCTTCAACTTATACCATCTGTTCTCTGCTTGATCTCATAACCGGAGGTTGATCAACATATACCTCTTCATTCAGGTTGCCATTTAGAAAAGCTGACTTCGTCCATTTTGATAGGCAGGACCATCTGTTCTGTAACACGGCAGCCAGTACTACTCGAACTGTATCAAGTTTTGCTACAGGGGCATATGTTTCCCATAGTCAATTCCATGCTACTTCCTTTTATACCCTTTACCTTCATCACGGCCTTTTGCTTTTGAAATTCTCCTTTTTTCATTGAACTTGGATCCGTACACCCATTTTACACCTATGCTCTTCTTTCCTTGAGGGAGATCAACAAGATCCCAAAGTGTCATTTTCTCGGCAATCTCTTCATCCATGAACATCCATGCTTCTTCTTTGGCTATTTCTTCATATGTTTTTGGTTGATATGTTATGGATGCATAAAGTGCATCCAAATCTAATGGCTGGTATGCTCATACAAATCACGGAGACTTCTTGTCTTTTGCCGTTGCATGGAGGTAGTGGTTTGATCCGAATCACTAGTCGGATCTTGTGTTGTTAGTTTTCTTGGCACAGAATCTGGGTACTTGATGAAATTTGTTGTTCTTCTATCAGCGGTTCATTTGTAATGAACAAAGCTATTTGTGACCTTGTCATCCCAAGCTTCGTCTTCTTGGAACTTGACATCTCTGCTAGTAATAAACTTCTCTGTGATTGGATTCTTGATCGATATGCTTTTGAGTGTTCACTGTACCCAACAAAATGCATTTCTCACTTTTATTATCCAGCTTCTTTCGAAGGTCGCCAGGGAACATGGGGGTATGCAACACACCCAAAAACAGAGAAGTTATATCCGGTTTCTTATGAGTCCATGCCTCAAATGGACTTTGATCTTTTCAGACTCTTTGTAGGTGCCGCGATTGAATATGCGAGGCATCTGCTTATTCTCCCCAATATTTGTCTGGAAGATTCTTACCATTCAACATACTCCCTTCCATGTTTTAACATAGTACGGTTTTTTCAGCTCTGCGACTTAGGATTCTTTGCCGGGTGTATCTGCAGTAAACTACCTCTGAATTCCTTGTTCTTTGCAATCTGAGTGAATGACTTTGAGTCACACTCACCTCCTGTCCGATACCGGCCTTTCACATAGTGCCCAGTTTGCTTCTCTGTCATGGCCTTATATTCTTTGAACCTGGAAAATGTATCAGATTTTCTTCGAATGAAGTAGACCCAAGTCATTTTGTTGTAATCATCAATGCATGTTAGCACATAAAAACTTCCTCCTATCGACTCATTTGCATGGGTCCATATGAATCAATGTGAGCGAGTTCTAAAGGAAGATTTAGCTCCTAAAGGTAGCGTGAGGAAGGAAAAACTTCTCTGTGATGCTTTCCTGAAACACAACTTTCACATACTTGTTGCTGGACTTCTAATTCGGGGAGACCAATGACCATAGATTTATTTGACAGTTGACTGAGATAATCAAAGACAAATGACCATATCGTTGATGCCGCGGTGACTCATCGGTTTTCATAACATAATAAGACTCAAGGGTTTGGCATTTTTCAGTATGATAAGATACATGCGGTTCGAGGTCATTTTGATCTGCTTTGTTCGGTCTTGGAGGGTTATCATGTATGGTGCAAACAATCCCTTTAAACACTACATCATAACCATGCTGTGAGAGCTGGCCTACACTAATCAAATTATGCTTAAGACCTTGGACATAATACACCTCTCGGATGCATTTTCTTTTCATTATTCTTAGAGAATACAGAAATGGTATCCATTCCTTGATCATTCACCAAACGATCATCCCCAACTTTACTTTATTTTTTGACAGAACTATCAAAAGGCGAAAATAGGTCTTTGTTACCTATCCTTAGTTATTTGCAACCATTGTCGAGCATCCACACATCTGAATCGGTTGGTTCTGTAGAGCATGGAACCGCACATGTTGCATGGCAGGAGTAAAACATGTTTTCTTGCACTTTCTCTTCCTCTGCAACATGTGCGGTTCCATGCTCTCGTTTCGTAGGTCTTTTATAACATTAGGACTTGTAGTGTCCAAACTTCTACAGTAATGGCACTGAATTTCTGATTTGTCAACCCATTCGTGAGTGCGACCTCTACCTGAAACCTCTATCATAGAAGGAAGATCTTTACATGCGTCGGAGTGCGCATCACCGAAGCATTTCGCGGCTGGGATGCACTTCGTAACCTCTTCCTCGTCATTTGCTTCTTCCACCATGGCCTCGAACTTTGCTTATGGTTGCTTGCGTTTGGAAAGTTGATTTCAACGAAGTGTTTTCTCTCTGCAATCTCGCCTCATGTGATAAAGAGAGCCCAACAGCTGATCTATAGTAGCGTAGTCAGATCCTTTGATTCCCGATTGCAACAACAACCATATTAAATTTTTTAGGAAGGCCTTGTACCTTCTCCACAATTTTTTGATTGGGAATGTCTTCACCTTGACTTCGGATTTGATGAATGACGTGCTTTACACTCGTATAAAACAAAGTCCAGCTAATCTCTGTATCTTTCGCAGGCATTGTTTAAAGTTCCGTCATAAAGTTTGCAACGGCCGATCTTCGCTCAGTTCCTTGATAGATGGCTATTTGGAAATTATCCCATGCTCCCCAGTGCTCACCGCCTTCCGTTTTCGAGGAAAGATGGACTCATCACCCACAGAAAGATAAACCATAAGGCTTTTGCATTTTCTTGACCACTTCTGTGTAAATGCGTCTCGCATCCCGATCCAAAGCATCTCGATCTTCAGCTTTCAAAAAAGTAACTCCATCTTCGACAATATCTAAGCATTCATGACAGCTCGAAAAACTTTCATCTTGGCTACCAAAGTGCTGTGGTTCGACCCGTTCAAGACAGGTGCTTGCATTAGAGCCTGGTTGCTCATGCTGGTCATTTTCTGCTCAAAAATTATATACCGGCTAAAAAAAACAAATTGCCGCGAAAGAACGGATTTGCGGTTCTTACGAGGCTTGCTGAAAAATGTTTTACCGTTGTGGTAGATGACTGAGATCTACAGCCTGCGATACCATGAAAACAAATCTGGCAGCGAAAAAATGGATTGATAGAGCGAGGAAAATGAAAGCTTGGTGCCGGTATGTAGAGCGAATACTTACAAACACCACACAACGATCATTAAATTTGATATATAAAGGAATTACATGCAAGGAAATGCTTAGTAAACAACGAAGCGTCTAACAACTAACTCGGTGATGAAAACAATATTGAATTGATATATAAAGGAATTACATGCAAGGAAATGCTTCGTAAACAACGAAGCGTCTAACAGCTAACTCGGTGATGAAAACAAGAAACCAACAACTGTAAGTTAACTAATCTAATCAAGGAGCGATTTGCTCAATCAAAGGAGCGATTTTCTCAACTTATTCGTCTAACATCTACGACCTTTTTGTCTTTACCATCCCCCCTGTGCCACCACCGGACCACACACCCCAAACACCCCACAATGAAAAAGCCAAAATGAAAAAAAATCAGATAGGGAGAACCACGCCCAATTTCGATCCATTTGGAAAGGTAAGAGAACTTGGGCTCTTCGCAAAGGCTATAAAAGCCAGCAGCCAAGTGGTTAGTGTTTCGAGTCTTTTCCCACATGCAGGCCAAAGAATCTCTCTATTTCAGTCGGTCGAGAGTGTGCATGCGGCCCAAGGTAGAGAGAGCGAGGGGAAGGTTGGGTGGTAAAAACGTCAATAGCAACAACTATTGCAACGAGCAAGGGGAAAGGAAGGTTGAGTGGTAAAAACGTCAACAACAACAACAACATGAAACTTAGGTATGGTATTTATCACAAACATAGAAATCACAGGCAAATAAGATGTTAATTTATGTTAATTTGTTGTTACAGAGGCAAATAAGCTAATGAATTGATAACAGTAAAGAGACGTACACAGAGTAAACATCTATTTGTCTTTACAACACGCAAATAGAATGATACAACACACTAAGAGAATGAAGCCAGGAAGCAAGAGTTGGCTATGAAGCCATGAAGCAAGAGTCGGACGACTAGCAAGGTAATTTACCATTTTTTTGCTTTTAGTAATTCCTCTGGTATGCAATTGCAATTGAATGTTCGAATGAGATGAATTGTTTCTGTCATAGTATGACGGGCTTTGACAGGCTGAGGCTGGTGGTAACATAGCTTTGACAGGCTCGATGGCCTCACACTTGCCTCAGGCTGGTGGTAATATAGCTTTGACAGGCTAGATGGCTCACACTTTCAGTCTGTTGGGTGTTGGGAAGAAATAGGAGTTGATCAAGCATGCAAGCTACAGCTGGATAACGCTCAGCTACACAACGCTCGTCTACATTTTTTGGACACGGCAACGCTTATCTACAGTTTTTGGACACGACAACATATAAAGTAAATCCTAAATTACTTTATAACAAAAGAGGCATAAACATTAAATGTTTATGAAGTAATGTTAACGTCAAAGTTAGCATTAATTCATTTGAAACGATGTATAACTTATTGCACATTAATGCACACTTGAATTGATAAGTTTAAAACCAAATATTTCACCCTTGCCTTGCCTAGATATGAGGCCAAATAAGTTCTCAAAATAAAAATTTAAACTTAAAAATAAAATTTGAATTAAAAAATCCTATGATTGTTTCAAAACTTTGGTTTAAATAGTGGATATGCCTGAAAAAATTAATAGAAGATTGAAAAACTGGTTACTAATAGTCCCTACTGCCCAAGGGGCGGGGACTAATAATAACTTAAGGAACATGTTACACAAAACCTTGCCATTGCCATTTAAAATAAAACGATTAAGGAGTGGACATATGGGAAATTCCATGTTACCGAGAGAATGGAAACAACTAACTATTGGAGAATGGAAACCATCATGTATTAGAAAATGGAAACCACTAATAATTACAAAATGAAAACAACTAAACTACATACTAGAGAATAGAAAATGGAAACCACTAATAATTACAAAATGAAAACAATTAAACTACATATTAGAGAATGGAAATATAGGAAAATATTTTTAATGTTGTAGTTTAAAGATTTACGAAATAATTATTTTTTGATGATTTTTTATAGGGACATTGATTTAAAATTTAACAAGAAATTGTTAGATCGGTTGAGTGATTATTTTTATATAATTCGAATGCTCTAAGAGTTTTTCGCTGAATCCATTTTTACATTCAAAAATAAATTTTAAATAACAAAAAAATAATAATTTTATACATATTTATGTCGTTGAATTCTAACAAAAAAAAACATTTTATAACACAATTAGACAACACCTATTTTAATTACAAAATTGCAAATAAATACAGAAACAACCAATCAATCCTAATCTTACTTACTAATAACTAACACCACATTTATAATTTGCAAAATTGCTAAGGTATTAAATCTGACCCCTTCATTTATGAATAATATTCCTATTTTTTTCATCATGTCCACCTTATCCCAATGTATCATTAAAAGATTGCTTAATAAAATTTTAAATTTTATTAAATAAAACAAAATAAAGAGCGAACTGATGATGCCGTCAGCCACGTATACATGTTAAGATGCATGGTGTATATATAATGCTTATCCCTTGCCGTCCAAAAACAGTCAACCACACTTCTAGATAAATAGGGATATCCATAGATGGTCCCTCGAGCTCAACCGCACTCTCTTTGAACAAACAAAGGACACCTTTAAACAACGTGCCATACAACCACGCATGGCCAAAGGATACCTTCAAAAAATGTGCCATATAGCCATTAGTTATATTCTATTATAACAAATATATTATACAAAGATATTTTATATGAGTGGAAATATATTTCCTTACGAGTCATTTTAAGTAGTGTGTTTTTTCTTACAAACTAGTTCATATTCATTACAGATTGATCATTGAGTTATGATAAATTTTACCACTTTTGAATATATATGTGTTAAACTGACGAATCATTTTAAGTAATGTGTTTTTTCTTACAAACTAATATATATTTATTACAAACCACTAAGTTATCATCAATTTTACCACTTTTGAATATATATATATATATATATATATATATTAAATAAAAGGAAAATCACATTGATCAATATGTACATAATAATATAAAGAAAGGCCAATAATATTATAATAGACCTATTTTATTTTGAATTAAAGATTAATGTCTGTTTAATGTATGTCTTAACAAAAATATCTTTATCATGTCATTATTTACATGTTTAATTTATGTCCTTAAAAGAATCTCTTTATCATGTCAGTATTTATAGGTATAATACATTATTAGGAATGCATGTTAAAAGAAGGTACATAAACGATTTTGGAATAAAGGATAGAATTTAATAAATAGGTTTATCGTAACTTTGAATTTATTAAGTATTGAGAGGGATTTAAAAAAAATGAGATGCAATTTTTATTAGTTTATTAATTTATTTGTACTTCCCTTTATTTTGAAGATGGTACCAATGGTAAACTAGAATCAAGGCTATTATAACAGCATACTCATTAAGAGGTTAACATGTCACTAGTGGGAATTGTGTGGGGAGGATAATACGTCTTCACATAACCACCCTAATCTAAAACCAATTTACAAACACAAAGGAAAAACTAGAGAAAGTATAAGTCATTTTCAAGATTTCTAAACTAAAATTTATTGGTATACATTATTCGAGAACACAGGTATTCCAATAGAGGACGAACACCTTCAGTAACCACTCACACAACCAAATCAAATATCAACACACCGATGTTTTGACGTGGTAAAACCCCTACAGGGAAAAATTCCACGACCACAACCAATGTGGCCACTTGGAGCAATTTATTAATGCAAAAAAAAAGTTACAAATAGATTTACAAGAGAGTTTCTCACAATTGATCATCGGCAAATGACCCTACATGCTCTTTA
>SNQJ01S0054953.1:19054-37228 GCA_010110895.2 Picea sitchensis | reverse complement strand
CATTTTTCACCATAAAATGTGTGTTATATCAATGTATCATTATCATCCAATAGTTTCAAAGTAAATAAACAATGAAAAAATGAGCAATCATACACATACACAGTACACCAGTGTTTTTACGTGGAAACCCAAAGCGGGAGAAAACCATGGAATGATTTTTCTTATATGTCTTTAAGAATTACATTCATTGGAAGCACCAACTTCCTTTGTTTTCCAATTGCAACTGGAAGGAGGCTCCAACCCCCTAGCTTCTCAAGCTACAACCTGAGGGAAGCTCCAACTCCCCAATTCTATGGCTACAACCAAAAGGAGGCTACAACCCCCTATGTTATCTGGCTACAACCGGAAGGTGGCTACAACAACCTTTCCTTGCCCCATCCAACCGCCCTGACGTAGAAGTAGAATGATGGAACCACTGTCACACTATCACTGTGAGATATATTGTTGTAAACCTATACCAATAACTTAAACCATGCTTCAACCTATACCTCAACCTGTAATCAACTTGTACCATAAACAAGTGCATCAACCATGCACCAACCTGTACCAAACAACATGTAATCAACATGTACCATAAACAAGTGCATCAACCATGAACCAACCTGTAACTCAACCGCACAGCCATGAGCAATTGCATCAACCAAAGCTACCAAGCACAGCACCAAACAACACGTAATCAACCTATACCACTTGAACAATTTGCATCCCAACCATGCACAAAAACTGTACAAATAACATTTCACAACAACTTACCTCTCCAAACAAGCTATCCACAGCAACCTCTCTCATCAATCTTATCAACCAAATCGAATCTACTCACCAAGATCAATCAGGACAAATCTCCGGATGTGCATCAACCAAAGCATAACACAACAACTCATAATCATCACCAGATGTGTGTTTTCTAAAAATATACCAATACAATTATGCTACACCATCCATAAACCATGTGTCGAAATACACTAACAAGTGCCTCCAACCATGTACCAAGTATGTACCAATCATGTATCAACTACTCATCAACTATGACTATCATGTATCAACTACTCATCAACTATGACTCATCAAGATGTACCAACATCATCAACTATACACCTCATGTATGTGCCAACTCGTCAACTACTTGTCTCAACCATGTACCTCAACCATACACCAAGTACATATACCAGTATAACCATCAAAATTTCTCTAGCAATAGATCACACTATTCATAACCAAATACCATAAACCCTTACATCAAACCATGTACCACAACTTCACTATTATGTAGCCTCAAGCTAAATCAACAACTTCAGCAACACATCACAACCAAAAGACCAATACTCATATGCCAAATACAAACAAAAAAATACCAATTGTATCCCTCAACAAATATGATATATGCAACAATACTAAACATCCAATACCATATCAAGAGCTAAACCCTAGCTCACAAAACATACCTCAAACAAGATGTGCCATATCTCTCATAAATAGACCCCAAACATGTTGCTGTCGCGATTTTTCTTCCGCACTTTTTCTGTCGCGATTTTTCTGCCGTGATTTTTCTGCTGCACTTTTTCTGCCGTGATTTTTCCACCACACTTTTTCTGTCGCATTTTTTTTGTCGCACTTTTTCTGCCACACTTTTCCTGACGCACGTTTTCTGCTTCAATTTTTCTCTATCAATAATACCTTTCCAAATAACCTTTCACAAAAATAGATATTCAATGATATTCAAGTGTGATTAAATGAGAGAACCTTGCCTCTTATTTATACTTTCATGTAGCATCCCACTTTCCTTATTTTAGGTAGTTCTCCATTAAATTTATTATTTAAATAATTTTTTTGCAAACACTTTGACTTTTGGGGGCTTCTAGATGACTCATGAGGGTTCTCCAGCTTCACATGGCCATAACTCTCTAACCATGAGGATTTATGTGATGTTCCACATACCATTGGAAATGACATGACATGTACTATCCATATAGAATATTCTTGCCTGCAAATATATCAAAACTCATACCATTATACATCAAACAAACTTGGGTCCATTACCTAAACCTGGGTTCTCCAACTTCTCATGGCCATAACTCTCTAACCGTGAGGAGTTATGTGATGTTCAACATGCCACCGGAAATGGAATGATATGTACTATCCATCTAGAATAGTCTTACCTTAAAATGTATTAAAACTCATACCATTATACATGAAACAACCTTGGGTACATTACCCAAACCTTTGTGCTATCGGAATTCACTACCATAATTTCTCCAAGGGTTGACATCAATCTAAAATATCACTTTCCAATGGTTGACATCAATGAAAACTAACAATCCATACCAATTGTCCATCAACCTAAGACAATTTTCTGACAATATCCCCCTTTGGAATTGATGGCAACACCAACGTTGATGTCAACACTTAGTCATGATAACATTCATGTTTATACTCATCATCAATGTTTCTATCTCTCCCCCTTTGACATCAATGACAAAGGGTATCTCCCTTTGGGGCTGCTCCTCCTGACTAAACTCTCCTTGGGGATGCTCCTACTATCTACATGCCTTTGATTTTTCTTTTTGTTTATAAGCCTCTGATTACTCTCTCTCCCTTAATATGAATAATATCTCCCCCCTTTGAAAAAGGGTATCACTCTGAAGCCATATCGCTCATTCTTCCCTGGTGACAATCGATCCCCTTGAAAACATGACTCTATGCTCTCTCTCCAAGCATTTATCTTTTCATATGATAAATCTCTCCCCCTTTGTCATCAATGGAAAATGTATCTTTCCATCTGGGGCTGCTCCCCTTAACTGAACTGTCCTTGGGGATACTCCCCCTGACTGAACTTTTCCTTCCAACCTGAACTATCCTCTTTATGGTGCTTGCTCATGTAAATCTAAGACATATAAGATAAGCATTCAAAAGCATTCATTTTGGAATATAAATTACTCTGATTCGTTGGCATAGATACTCAAAGGCTTCTCGTGGAAGTGGTTTTGTAAAGATGTTTTCTACTTGTTCTTTTGTGCCCACATATTTAACTATGATTTTGTTCTCTGTAACTTGTTCCCATAGAAAGTGACACTTTATTGGAATGTGCTTCGTCTTGGAGTGCATCATCGGGTTCTTTGAGATACTGATGGAGTTTGTATTATTACAATAGATTGGAATGGGGTCATCATACTCAACCTGTATATCTGTCAGAGTTTGTTTCATCCATAGAACCCATGTACAACATGTTGTTGCTGCAATATACTCTTCCTTGGTTGTAGATAATGATATTGATGATTGTTTCTTGCTTAACCATGATACTAAACACTCACCAAGGTAGAACGTTTCTCCACTAGTTCTTCATCGGTCATCAATGGAACCTGCCCAATCTGCATCTATGTAGGCAATAAGTGATAGATCATTTCCTTTTCGATACCATAATCCAAACGCTTTTCTTCCTTTGAGATATCTGAAAATCCGCTTCACTACTAATACATGCAATTCCTTTGGTGCTGCTTGAAATCATGTCACCTGTCCAACTGCCTGCATTACATCTGGATTGCATAGGAGTGGTAACTAGTTTACAATCTTCCATTCCAAACCTATTTATCATTTCTCTGATATACTTAGTTTGAAAAATAAAAATTCCTTGGTTGCTTTGACATATATGAAGACCCATAAAGAAGGATAGTTCTCCAAGTAATGACATTTCAAATTCATTCTGCGTATCCTTTGCAAATTTTTGACTTAACCTGTCATTAGTACTTCCAAAGACAATATCATCAACATAAATTTCAATTAATAAAATACTACCTTGAGTTACCTAGATGTAGAAGTTGTTGTCTGCGCTTCCTTTCCATAGTTCGCAGGGAGGTTTTTCATTGTTTTTTCTGAGCATTACTCTGTTTTGAATGTGAATTTTTGTATGCACTACATGTGTCCAAAAAATATCTATCAATTTGGAATCCATTAGCATTGTTCGTGCCATTTCTTGTGTAATTATCATCCATTATGATAATGTTCCTTTGTCTCTGAACCACTCTCTGAACCAATCTATGAATACATGCTCTCGTCCACTGTCATATATCTGTCCAAACCTGTTAAGTATTCTTACGAATCCATCTATGTCCATACTTTCCAAGACTCTACTTGAGCAATTGTCCATAATGTTGACCCATTTATCACTATACTATCATGAAGTCTTGATTAATCTATCAAACTGTACTTCTGCTAAATGACTACTCTAGATATGTCTTCTCAAACTCTGCAAGCTTCTCGAAGGATGGTTCTTTGGTCTATCACAACTATTGCATAGACTCCCCCTGTCTAATATTCATATTACCTCGGAGTATCTAAGTCAGATGGCTCGGAACATATCCTGCTCCAATGTATATTCATCATCATCTTCATTGGTAGATTCATCATCATATTCATTGGTAGATTCATAATCTCTCTAAGCTCTGACTTCTTTCTTTCTGTCTGTGGATTCATCTTTCACTACAATGCCTAAAAGTACAATCTCTTGAACCTGTTCCTTATTTACGTGTCCTTATTTTCTTTCAGTTATTTTCTAAACCTTTTTGTATCTGACATCTTTCTTTTTCTATGTAGAATTTTCTTCATCTTGTTTTATTGCCAATTTTACGATCTCTGGGACTTGATCTTTGTTCACCTGTTCTTCATGTTTTCTTATCCACATTTTCTTACATCTGATATCAATGTTCTCTTTCATGTAAGTATCGATGATGCTTCTACAATCACTAGCTATGTGTCCATAGTTATGACATTTGTAACATTCAATGTTACGTGGGGCCACATATGCACTTCTTTATTGAACATTTATTTTATAATCCCTACAATCTGCAACCTTATGTCCAAAATTAGTACAATAAAAACAATGACCATAAAATAAATTTACATACCTGGGAGTGAATGATCTTATTTGTGGTGTAGTCCTTATGAATTTATTCCTTGACTAATCATGATCATGATTGAAGCTTCTTTGTGGATTGAACATGAATGGTCTTCTTGAATATGTATCTTCAATAGTTTTCTTAGATTCTGGTTGAACATGATTCCTTCCTTTGAGTACTTCTGTATAACTCTTTCTATTTTCTTCATTCTTATTTTCTAGAAACCTTGAGTGCTTCTCTTCATTCTCTATAACTAATGTGGATGTTTCTATCTCTTCAACATTCTTGTTGAGCTTGACGATTTTACTTCTCAATGTGACAACTAATTCTTCAAGCTTCTCAACCTCTTCTTCTTTCTTCATTATATGAGACTTCATGACTTCTTCTGTTCTTTTTGCTTCTTCAAGCTGAATCTTCAATGTGATTATTTCTTCTTCAAGTCATTTCTCTTCTTGACCAAACTCTGCCTCAAGCTAGTTTAGATCATTATTTATTTCCTTAAGATGATCTATCAATATCTTCTCTCTCATTTATGCTTCTTCCTTCTGTGCTTCTATGTTGGCTTCCAAATACTTCTTTTGATATTCAAGATTTTCTTCGATCTTTTTGGATTCTTCTAGCTGAGTTCTTATGTTCTCGATGGCCTATTGGGCTTCTTAAAAAATGTGAACACTTTCCTTTTGTTTCATCAATTCTTTCTTGAGTGACTTTTTTTCTTCTCTTAGTTCATCTAAAACACTAATCAATTCTCTGGTGATTATGTACTCTTCATATTCTGAATTTGTTTGACATGCTGAACATAATTCTTCTTGATCTGTATCTACATCTTCTTTGGCATTTTTTGAATCTACGATGGGTGAAGAATATATGTCATGTAAATATCTCAAAGTTATTTGGTTGATGAACATTTACCAACCTTTTCTCTTATCGGATTAGGTAATCCTTCCTAGATTATCTGAATTTGTTTGACATGGTGAACATAATTCTTCTTGATCTGTATCTGCATCTTCTTTGGCATTTTATGAATCTATGATGGGTGAAGAATATATGTCATGTAACTTATCTCAAAGTTCTTTGTTTGATGAACATTTACCAACATTTTCTCTTACTAGATTAGGAAATCCTTCCCAGATTAAATCCATTGCTATTTTGTTATTCTTCTTCAATTCCTTCTTGGTTGTAGTCTTTTCCCTTTTTGAACTATCATATTATGTAATGACTGATAGCCAAATATAATACCCTTGTGACTATAAAAATACTTTCGTCTTTCCACTCCATAGCTCATACTTTAAATCATTATGACCATTAAACAGTGGTAATCCATTCTCAGAATAATCCATGATCTCCTTCCAGTGGTTAAACTGTTTCATGAAGGAACCTGCTCTGCTACCAATTGTTGGATTACAGAGAGGGGGGTGAATTAGTAATAGAGCAATTTAATCCATTTTCACCATAAAATTCAAGTGTTATATCAATGTAGCATTATCATTCAATAATTGCAGAGTAAATAAACAATAAACAAATGAGAAATCATACACATACAAAGTACACCAGTGTTTTTACATAGAAACCCAAAGCGGGAGAAAACCACAGAATGTTTTTTCTTAAATGTATTTAAGAATTGCATTCATTGGAAGCACCAACTTCCTTTGTTTTCCAGCTGCAACTGGAAGGAGGCTCCAACCTCCTAGTTTCTTAGGCTACAACCTGAGGGAAGCTCCAACTCCCCAATTCTATGGCTACAACCAAAAGGAGGCTACAACCCCCTATGTTCTCTGGATACAACCGGAAGGTGGCTACAACCACCTGCCCTTGCCCCGTCCATCCACCCTGACGTAGAATTAGAATGATGGAACCACTGTCACACTATCACTGTGAGATATACTATTGTAAACATGTACCAATAAACCTGCACCAAACAACATGTACCAATAACCTGAAGCATGCATCAACCATGTATAAACCTGTACCTCAACCTGTAATCAACCTGTACCATAAACAAGTGCATCAACCATGCACCAACCTATACCAAACAACCTGTAATCAACATGTACCATAAACAAGTGCATCAACCATGTACCAACCTGTACCTGAACCTATACCATGAGCAAGTGCATCAACCATGCACCAACCTATATCAAACAACCTATAATCAACCTGTACCATAAAAAAGTGCATCAACCATACACCAAACCTATACAAATAACATGTCACAACAACCTGTCCAAACAACCTATCACAACAACCTGTCTCATCAATCTTATCAATCAAATTAGATCTACTGACTAAGATCAATTACCAATACAACTCTCAAATATGTGCATCAACCAAACATAACACAACAACTCATAATCATCACCAAGATCAATATGTGCCTCTAATAATATATCAATACATGTATGCTACATCATCCATAAACCATGTGTCAACAATACTACTAACAAGTGCCTCCAACCATGTACCAAGTATTTACCAATCATGTATCAAAAACTCATCAACTATGACTCATCAAGATGTACCAACATCATCAACTATACACCTCATGTATGTGCCAACTCATCAACTACTTGTCTCAACCATGTACCTCAACCATACACCAAGTACATATACCAATATAAACATCAAAAGTTCTCTAGAAATACATCACACTATCCATAATGAAATACCATAAACCCTTGCATCAAACCATGTGCCCCAACCTCACTGTTATGTAGCCTCAAGCTAAATAAACAACTTCAACAACACATCACAACCAAAAGACCAATACCCATATGCCAAATACCAACAACAAAATACCAATTGTATCCGTCAACAAATCTGATATATGCAGCAATACTAAACATCCAATACCATCTCAAGAGATAAACACTAGCTCACAAAACATACCTCAAACAAGATGTGTCGTATCTCTCATAAATAGACAACAACCATGTTTTTTCCGTGATTTTTCTTCCGCACTTTTTCTGTTGTGATTTTTCTACCGCACTTTTTCTGCCGCAAATTTTCTGTTGTGATTTTTCTGCTGCACTTTTTCTACTACGATTTTTCTGCCGTGATTTTTCTGCCACAATTTTTCTATTGCACTTTTTCTGCCACACTTTTCTAGCCACACTTTTTCTGCTGCAATTTTTCTCTATCAATAATACCTTCCCAAATAACCTTTCACAAAAATAGATATTCAATGATATTCAAGTGTGATTAAATGAGAGAGCCTTGCCTCTTATTTATACTTTCAAGTAGCATCCCACTTTCCTAATTTTAGGGAGTTTTCCATTAACTTTAAATTATTTAAATAATTTATTTTGTAAACACTTTGACTTTTTGGGGCTTCTAGATGACTCATGAGGATTCTCCAACTTCACATGGCCATAACTCTCTAACCGTGAGGAGTTATGTGACGTTCCACATACCATTGGAAATGGAATGACATGTACTATTCATATAGAATAGTCTTTCCTGAAAGTATATCATAACTCATACCATTATCCATTAAACAAACTTGGGTCCATTACCCAAACCTGGGTTCTCCAACATTTCATGGCCATAACTCTCTAACTGTGAGGAGTTATGTGATGTTCCACATACCACCAGAAATAGAATGATATGTACTATCCATATATAATATTCTTACCTTCAAATATATTAAAACTCATACCATTATACATGAAACAACCTTGGGTCCATTACCAAAAACTTTGTGCTACCAGAATTTGCTACCGGACTTTCTCCAAGGGTTGACATCAATCACTAAGGGTTGAAATCAATCTACAATATCACTGTTCAATGGTTGACATCAATGAAAACCAACAATCCGTACCAACTTTCCATCAACCTAAGCAAACTGTCTGACATTCTACACATCTTAATCGAGGACCTCTAAAATATTTTTCCCATGGAATATTTTTCCACCACGCCAACTTACCATTGATCATTCTCCATAGAATTTTAGCTCTCATTTCCAAATTAATAATCACTAGATCCTTTCTCCCTAGGCCACTCCTATCCTTTGGACTTCATATTATCTTCCATTTAATGAGGTGATACTATTTTGTATTTTATCTGCCCCCTTGCCACATAAATTTTATGTTATTTAATGAAATATGATTCATGATGCTAGAAGGAGCCAATAGAGCCAAGCATTGATATAAAGGTAAGGTTTTAAGAACATACTTGACAAGGACAATGAACCCAGTGGGGTTGAGCCACTAAGACCTCCATTTCCTGAATTTTATCAATAATACTAGACCAATCTTGGGACTAAGAAAATTTAAGATAAATAGGAATCCCAAGATATCTTAATGAAGACCAATTTTTAGCTAGTGGAAATTAAAAACAATATGGAAATAGAATTCATTACTGCAGACTAGCGTTCCATCTAAAGATATGACATTAATATCTCTTATAGATGCATCCAAGAAATAATCCAAGATATGATTGAACCTCGAAGAAATAATGAGAGAAGCTCCTTCAAGACGGAGTGTGTCATCCATGAATTGAGAATAGTTGATACTCTCTCTCTCTCTCTCTCTCTCTCTCTCTCTCTCTCTCTCTCTCTCTCTATATATATATATATATGTAATATATATCTCAGAATCTCTTCGTAAATTTAGATTCATAAGGTAGAATCTAGATTGTTAATGTTAGTTTTTTCTAAAATTAAAATTAGTTATAAGTGATAATATTAGTTTTCAAAAGTGTGATTTTCGATTCCAAAGTATGAATTTCAAATAATTTCAAATAATTTCAAACCCCAAAAATGTTATTTTCAATTCCAAAAATGTAGATTTTGAAATACAAAAATTGTCAATTTCTATTCCAAATGCGTGAATTTTGATTCCAAAACCATGAATATCTAATTGATACAATAACCCCAAAAATGTTATTTTCAATTCCAAAAATGTGAATTTTGAAATACAAAATTGTCAATTTCTATTCCAAATGCGTGAATTTTGATTCCAAAACCATGAATATCTAATTGATACAATGTGTATTTATATTTCAATATTTGATTTTTTTTCTTAATGTATATGTAATATCTAAATCCCAGGTTAATGTATAGTTGTCAACATATTTTTTTTGTATATGCATGCATAATATCATTATGACACCTATTAGTCAATATATCAAGATTGAAGAGATGCAATAAAATAAAAAGAAGTGACAAAAATCAATATATATCAAATATTTAAAGCAACATCACTCAAATAAGGCCACATTAATCAACATCATTCCCACTCTCAACATTATGTTCCATATGTTCTTGTTGTGCCTTAATTGTTGCAAGGTCCTTCTCAATTATTTTTATTTTCTCTCATGTCCATCTTGTCTTTGGTGACCATGCCCATATGATGCTATTAACATCAATGAAAACATTTTCTTTTAGACCAACAACTCATTTTTGTTTTTTATTTAAACAATTTTTATATAGTTCTTTGTTAAGATTTGATGTTCCAGTTCATTTCCACCATTGAACCTCTACTTTGTAAGATTCAATAGTGGCATCTAGATTTCAGGAAACACTTTTTTTTCCCTACCCAACCATATCACACAATCTTCATTTGGTGATTGTACTAAGAGAATTTGTCCCTCTACAACATCATCCTTTGGAGAGAATGGATCTCACTAGTATTTTTACATAGAGCTCCAATGTATCAATCCTCAATTGTAAGGACATTTTCCCTCAAGTATGCTTCCATAACTTCATGTGAGGACTTTATAGGAGCATTATTTCTTATTTCTCGCACTTTGGATGGATGTAAATTAGTTTTTGAGTGCTCAATGCTTTGAAAGAGAGTGTCTAAATCTTAGTTGGATCATGTTCAACAAAATAGAGCATTCCCACATACGGAGAACACCTTAAGTAACCACTCACACAACTAGATCAAATATCAATACAATAGTGTTTTTATGTAGTTAAAACCCTCTATGAGGGAAACAATCCACGACCCTAGCCAACGTGCCCACTTGACGAAATATATTAATGCAAAAGAAAAAATTGTACATAAGAGTTTCTCACAATAAATCATTAGTAAATGACCCTCCATGCTCTTTAAATAGATATTATGGACCAATCAGGTGCTAAGCCATGGATCAATATATCCATTAAGATCAAGAAGAATATGATTTGTTGGATCACTCTATGTCTAGAACATATCATGACCGTCAGACTACATAATTAAAAATGCATACTAAAAAAACACACTAAAAAAACACACTTTTAACTAAAGACACATTAGGCCAAGTTGATCTTAACTAAATCCTAAGTGTCTAAATATCCTAAAATCCCCCCTTAAGAGAAACTTGGGATAGGATTGAAGGTTTTACAAAGGTGACACAATAGGAGAAGGAATGAGGAATTAGAGCTTGTTCCCCTTAATGACAACTTCTCTAACTCCTAACATAGATCGAAGTTTGGAAAATTTTTCTTTTGTAAGAGACTTCGTGAAAATGTCTGAAACTTGATCATTTGTCAGGAAAAAAGAGAACTTCAAGAAATCGATCATAAATCAGCTTTCTAATGATGTGCATATGTAGCTCAATGTGTTTCTTGCACTAATGTTAAAATGGTTGTTTGGCGAGCTTGATGGAACTCTGATTTTCACACCAAATGGTGGTCAGGCGTTGCTATTGGAATCCAAACTCTGAAAGGATCTATTGAAGCCACAACTTCTTGAATTTCATTAATCGTTGCTCATTACTCTACTTCTATTGAAGAAAGAGAAAGAGTTGTTGTTTCTTACAAGCCCAAGTAACATATCCAAAACCAAGGATGAAAACATATCCTATAGTATACTTGTGTTCATTAGGGTCGTTGGCCCAATCTAAATCAATGAAACCAACCAAGAAAGGAGTCTCATTGAACTGTAATGTATCTGAAACTGAACTATACCATGGATATACTTGAGTATCATTTTTATTGCTTTCCAATGGCTTTCATGGGGTGTTTGCATATACTGGGAAATAAGACCAACATCAAAGGAAATATCAAGATGGGTATGAGTCAAATATAAAAGGCTACCAACTAATTGATGGTACAAAGTGGCATCAACTTTGGGAGTAGTGCGAGTGGAAACAACTTTGACTCCATACTAGAAAGGAGAAGGGGTTGGTTTACAATATTCCATGTGAAAGTGGCGAAGAAGGTCACATTCATACTTAGATAGGGAAAGATACATTCCTTCCTTGGTTTGCAATACTTAGAGGCCAAGGAAATAATGGAAATAGCCTAAGTCTACCATTTCAAATTTCTTCTTAAGGATTTATTTCACATGGTTTAAATGTTTAGGGTCACTAACAGTGAGGATAAGGTCATCAACATAAACAAAAAGTATTATGATATGGATTCCTAATTTCTTGGTATAAATAATAAAGTTATCCGTTTTAGCATACCGAGATTGAGGATCTTACTTAAGACTATAGGGATATTTCTTAAGGTAGCACAGAAAGATCGATTCATTGTAAACATAATCAAGAGAATGTTCCATGCAGATTTATTCTTGGATATCCCCATGCAAGAAGGTGGATTTAACATCCATATGATGGACTTCCCATCTATGTGAGCCAACAAGGGCTAGAAAAAGGCAGATGGCATTCATTTTGGATACGGGGGAAAAAGTTTCATTGTAGTCAATGCCTTCTACTTGAGATAATCCTTTGGAACTTAACTGGGCCTTATGTCTTTCAACACTTCCATCTAATGCATACTTAGTTCTATAAACCCAATTACACATGACAAGTTTTCTTCCTTTCGGAAGAAGTACAATATCCCAAGTATTGTTCACCAATAAGGAATGATATTCTTCATTCATTGTTGTGTCCCAATATGGATGAACAAAAGATTTTGCAAATGTGTCTAGATCATGAGTCTCTAAAAATTGAGCCAAAAGAGAGGAGGCTAGCCGGAATTGTGATTGTGTATGACATTGATTTGTAGGATCATTGACAATATCACTAGTTGCTTCACGTGTTGAAAGGACCCATATGGGAAGTAGTGGTGCGAGTGCATGTTCATGTTCAATGGACTCAGTTGGAGGGAGGTGAGTAGGTGTAGGTGGAGTTATATTCTTACTATCATCATCTAAAGAAGAAAACATAATAGGATCATAAAAGTTGGGAAGAGAAGATGACACAAATGTCAAAGATGACTTATAGGCCAAAGATGGCACAAACACCAAATTAGGTTTGTAGGATAACATATTTTCATCAAATTTAACATCTCTTGTAATAATTGTTTCATTGGAATGAGGTTGAAGAATTATATAACATTTGACATCTTCAGAATATCCAACATGTAATGCCCTTTCCAAGGCTTTATAGTTAAACTTCGAAGTTGTATCTAGTTGACAATCTAATTTCAAGAAGTCTAAAATTTAAGTTATATCTCTTTGTTTTAACAAGAAAATAAAACCATATTCATTTACATGACCCTAATTTCTTGAATACATAGTGAAATTTAATTTAAGAAAAAATATAATTTATAATTTACCTCTTGAAGAAGAAGGTTTTCCTGACTTGTTTTTCAGTGCCTTGTTCTGTTGAAACTGAAATTGCCTAAAACTGTTTCCTCCTAGACAACTAGGAACAAATCCTCTCCAGCTCCCTATGTTATAGCAAGATTTGCCTCACCATTGCTATATTGCACAGAGGGCCTTTTTCCATTTCCCTATGCAGACTTATCAACCCCTTTTTTGATAAATTCATAGCCAAAAATATATATTTTTCCACATATACGCTCCCTAACTGCTTTGCAAAATGCGTATATGCTTGCTGCTCCACTACAACTCGTGTATATCGGGATTTGTGCCAGAAAATACAAAATGAGGTCGGGTTTCCATGTCACGACAGAAGATCTCTGATCTTTGTCCTTCCATATACTGGAAACATTCTAACTCGACCCTTCAGTTGATTCTGGAGGCTATAAGAGCACAATTTCAAGTTAATATTTAAAAACACCATACAAAAATACAAAAAATGAAATATATAAAAAATATTGTGTACCTATGGTGCCGTAGGCGACTCCTGGTGGAAGCAGCATATCAGGAACACCTCTAAAATCAATTCTCGCATAGGGATAGTCATTCAGAGCTATGATTTGTCTCCTCCACCAGAAGAAAAAATCATCGTTGTAGGGTGTCACCACCCTACCTCCCCCCTTTCGTCTCATGACCTCGATCCATCGCGCCATAGCTGGACCACGTTTCCCTCTAGGAATGATCTCCACTCTAGGTCCCAGGCTTGGGATCTTCTTGAAAAAGAAGCTACAAAGGATAGTGGCAAACCCGAAGTTTCGCTTTACCCCCTGCTTGCACTCTGTCAGCTGACCTTTCATATTGGTTAGCAATGGCATACACCAATTGTACACGGTAGGTCTCGCACACTCCAGTGCATAAAACATAAGCGGTCTTGATGCTTGGTGCAACGAGGCCAACCCTATGATCCTGGTAAGCACGAGCACAATAATCTTCAAGCTAAGCTTACCTATAGCCCGGATAGGGATTTGACTTCCCACCATGGGAGTCCCTGCAACACAGTGGGCCTCGATGTATTCTTCGACCTTCATCCCACTCCCGACCCCATGTGACTTGAGGTCCACAACCTCTCCTCAGTGTGAAAGTCCTGTCAAGAAGTAGATGTCCTCTACTTCGATCCTTAATGGTTATCCATCAAGGATAAATCTCTTGCTATCTGGGTCCCAATAGCCCACCAGCATTTCCAGCAACCTCACTTGGGCCCTCATTCCTTTGAGAGCCCAAAACTTGTATAGACCACATATTTTTAATGTCTCTCGAGCCACCAGATCCCATTCCACTGCTGCATCTACCTCCTCATGCTCTCTCTCCCTCCATTCCAACACCATCCTGCAAAAACCAAATCAATTTTTGAGTTAGAATCTTTTTTTTTGCCATTTTGTGCACATATACGTGGGTTATCTAAGAACAGTCGCAGGTAGGGCCTGATATACGCTCCCTGTATTTCATACAGGGGTGTATATCTAGTCATATACATGACATATTAGTAGAAACCCGTGTATACCGAAAAACCCAATTTGCGCCCTTAAAAACTAAAAAAATGGAGCCTAATTCAAAATTGTAAGCCATTAAATTTGAAAAGGATGGGATGAAGAGTTACATGGACCAGACGGTTTGCAATTCCGTTGCCTATTGCTCTCGCGATCTCCATTTGAATTCTAGAGGTATGTTAGTCCAAATTGCACTATTTTGGGTGAAAATGAAAATAACATAGTAAATATTGGTTTTATTACTATTTATAAAACATTTTTACCCATTTGATATAGTTTTATGCTATTATTTTGTCTATGGACTAATTCAAAAATGGTTTCAAGCTGGTTTTTGTAGTTTCGACTCAATTTTCTTACAGATTTCAACATCATGGTTGGTTGTTTGTCTCCTAAGGCAGGTATATTCATAACCTATCATATAGGATAAGTATTCACTACATCGTGCAGTTTTGCATTATCCTTCAATTACCACTTTTTACGCCTTAGGTACGAACCCATTTATTATGACACATTAACCTCCATCTGCTATCATAGCATCATTAATAAATGGTAGAGACTTACCAAACATGGATACCCTAGTGAGAACCTCTTTGTCATTTGGTGCCCATGCCGAGTTTTTCCTTAGGACCGGGAGTCCATTAGAATTCGATACATGACTTTACCATGAGCCTTATTTCTCATTCATGCACATGCGGCCTTATTACCCGTGGACTCCCAAAAAACGAGTCTTAGTTAAGCTCTTTTCCGACTCGTTATTAAAAATTGAAAAGATCGCAGAGTGATTTGTGCCTTTCACACTCGTTAAAATTGGATTTGAAAGATCATGAGTCCTAGTTACGCTCTTTTCCAACTCACTATCAAAAATGGAAAATATTGCCGAGTGAACTTGTCTTTTTCACACTCGTAAATTGGATTTGAAAAGATGTCTATTTGGCACAAGTTTACCCCTTTTCACACCAAGTAGACTAAAAGATATAAAAAAAGACTTTTTTGGCATTAAATCGTGATCGCATCTCATGCCCTTTCTTGCAGTATTGAGCCTTTAGTCGGTTCTCGCTTTGCGTTATAAACCATGTCCCAAGAAGTTTGCATCCTCAACCAAGCAGAGCCTTGTTTATATCCTTCGCAATTTGACACCCTATACCCTGGAGGGAACATCACTCCGAGTGTCCATCTCCCGTATGCATTTCCCTGCATTGAGTATAGGTACGTTCCACTGCTGGAACTATTTTTGCTTACTTGCGACACTCATTCCCTCCTCTGTATCATAGCATTCACTTGTTATGAAAAAAAAAAAATACGAGCGAGAAGGGAGTACTATATTGTAATTGGAAGCAGTCGTGTCTCCTTTGAACAGAGCACAAAGTTATTGAGTCCTTGCATCATCATAATTTTGGGTTTAGCATGGCCTTAGGAAGCTGATCTCATTATAGAGTTTTCTCTACCGAATGGTTAATCTTCCAGTCACTATAGAGAACATTATGGATGCCTCCTGCATCTAGTTGTCACATCATTAATTCTATGCCGTCGGAGTCCACCATATGTCTCATGCTCTTGTTCAAAGGAAGTCTATCAACCTGTGCCAGACACTCCTCAGAAATCTTGACTTTGCATGTTGGCCATACCCTCAGTTTGTCTCAGAATCACATGATACTTTGGTCTTATGACGCACCCTGGCCCTACTTTCATCATTGGTAGGTCACCTTGAACCCAACAATCGACATTTCATCATGGGTCGTTGACTAGGTGGTTTCCCTTATGTTCGACGGAAAGACATCTATTCACACTTTGGGATTCGTGCAGTGTCTTGGATGCCATTATCCTTATTAGTGGTTTCCTCACCTTTGTTGGCAATTTTCATCATTGGCTGCTATTCAGAGGGTCTTTTTCATGTACCTCTTGCATTTGGCACACGCGAAAGACACATAGGGTCATTGGTTCATGAACATGTTCTTCGTCCGATATCCACCAAATCATGAAGCTCCTGCTTTGTTCCTCATGCTGACTGATGAGAGATGCCTTAATGCTCTCCTTTCAGCAGGTCTCTTTCCATCGACTTCATCTCATGTATTCTGGATACGAGACCTAGAGTTTTATGAGTACCTTGAGGCTTGCAGTCATTAGTGGCAAGCTCTCTCGCCATTGACAGATGGGAATACATCAATGTCTCCTGATCAACGGATCTCTCAAGTGTTTGACACCAACTCCTTTATTCACATTTGTAGAGATGTACTCGGTACCTTGATACCTACTTTCATCATTGGTAGGTTGTCTCGCATTTGTTAACAGTGTACCTCAATGACCGGTAATCAAATGATGTCTCATTGTGTTCGACCTCAACTCATTTATTCACATGATGTAGACTTGCACCATTGGTGGATTGTATTGAAGACTTGAAGAAATCACTTTGTAGACGCATCTTTCCTAAGCTTTTGTTTCCATTTCATTGGACCAGTACCTATTTGACTTCAGCGATCATGGGAGATTAGATTGTACTCCATGGTATACATATATCTTCAGATTGATTTTGAGATTGGTTTCACTGGGCCTTGTTCATGACTGTGATAGCTATTGGCATGTAACCGCATTTATACTTTCTTACTCATGACCATGAACACTTATTGGTATATTTTCCACATGGATCTGCATTGTATTCTTGGCATCCATGTATGCAAAGTCAGTACATAATGTAAATGAGAAATTGAGTTCATCCAGCTTATTTCAGCCATTACAGATACTCCTCTGATCTCACACATTAGGGGGCATTTGTTATAGCAAGATTTGCCTCACCATTGCTATCTTGCATAGAGGGCCTTTTTCCATTTCCCTATGCAAACTTATCAACCCCTTTTTTGATAAATCCAGAGCCAAAAATATATATTTTTCCACATATACGCTCCCTAACTGCTTTGCAAGATGCGTATACGCTTGTTGCTCCACTATAGCTCACGTATATCGGGATTTGTGCCAGAAAATAAAAAATGAGGTCGGGTTTCCATGTCACGATAGAATATCTCTGATCTTTGGCCTTCCATATACTGGAAACGTTCAGATTCGACCCTTCAGTTGCATTCTGGAGGCTATAAGAGCACAATTTCAAGCTATGGAAAAGAAGGAGAAAGCATTCAACTTTGAGAGCAAAGTTACTCTGGAGAAATTACTTCATATTGAGTCTGCATCCCTTTTTCCCTCAAATCTGAACACAATGTTCAGCCCCCAAGCTCTTTCCTTATTGTCGAGAGGACCTCATTACCTCTTTGCTATGAG
>SNQJ01S0054952.1:53571-71365 GCA_010110895.2 Picea sitchensis | reverse complement strand
CAGTGTTTCTGCAAAGAGTTTAAAAGAAGAATAATTGTTTAAGCATGGTGACAACTGATTCACCCCCCCCCCTCTCAGTTGTTCAACACTGAACACACCGGTACGAAAAATTTGGCACCCAGACATCCTCCATATACAAATTATGCATTCAAATTTTTTGAGTGATACAAATTTTTTGAGTGTTACAGATTATGCATTCAAATTTTTTGAGTGATACAATTTGACCATCGGTGCCTCACGTCTTCTGGGGAGACCTTGTCACCATATTTTGGATCCTCATGTTGGTGGGTTCACGAAATATCCAATTCCTAGACACTTTTTCATGTTTTGGCCATCCTCGTACTTCTTTCCAAATATGAAACACCAAAGGTTTAATACTAAAAAGCTAGCATGGAACAACCATAAAGATCGTCATTAATATGCAAAATTCTCGAGGTCTAACCATCCCTACAGAACTTGTCCAGAAACATGCAAAGAAGATATTGCCAAGTAATGGAAAAGCTATTACAAATTTCAATATATTAGCGAAAACAAGTCCGACCTAGCATTTCCCTATTCAATACTTGGACACTTTTTCGATTTTGGGTTCCTGGATTGACGGCCTCAAAATTGTGTTTCGAATCTCCCGCGACTTGCAAATAGTGCCCGAAGTTTCGTGATATACAATTTGTCCGTTGGAATGCCCCGTCACGAGCCCAACCGTTCGTCATTCATTTCAATACTTAGCCCCAGGTTGGATGTATCTTTGTAGCATTGTACATGTGTTGTGTATCGATTATGCCCTGCCCTTTCCTTATTTCATACTTAGACATTTTTTCGATTGTGGGTTGCCAGACTAGCGGGCTCAGCATTGTGTTTCCAGTGTTCCACGACAAGCAAACAATACCCTCAATTCTGTGATATACAATTTGTCTGTGGGAATGCATCATCATGCCCTCTTCCATGTTACATGTTCTATGGTCAACACTCCCCAGAAATACAATTTGACCCTTGGCGAAAACAAGTCTGGCCCAGTGTTTCCCTATTCAATACTTGGACACCTTTTGGATTGCGGGTTCTCGGATTGACGGCCTCAAAATTGTTATTTGAATCTCCTGTGACTTCCAAACAGTGCCCGGAGTTCCGCTATATACAATTTGTCTGCTAGAATGCTCTGTCACGAACCCAGTCGTCCGTCGTTCATTTCAATACTTAGCCCCGGGTTGGTTGTATCTCCATGGCATTGTACATGTGATGTGTATCGATTCTACCATACCCTGTCCCTGTTTTATACTTAGACATTTTTTCCATTGTGGGTTGCCAGACTGGTGGGCTCAGATTGTGTTTCCAATGTTCCACAACTAGCAAACAGTACCCGCAATTCCGTGATATACAATTTGTCCACAGGAATGCATCATCATGCCCTCTTCCATGTTACATGTTCTGCGGTCAACACTCCCAAGAAATACAATTTGACCCTGGGGCCCCCCACTTCTGTTGGTTGTATCTTGTAGCCTTATTAGGAAGCGGCGTCAATCGCTTTCGATAATTAGCCATTCCTTACTTGTTGTTCCCTGTCCCCGCCACCTTCCTACTCTCTAAAAATGAAATTTGCAAGCTTTATTGCTAGCACTTCGTCATGCATGAACCTTAAGCATGTCATTAATGAGAAAAAGGGTCTAACATAGAAATTGACCATCGGGCTTCCATATCATCCCCTCTTCTGTGGTACACATTTCGCATTCACAGAGTTCCGTGATATACAATTTGACCTTCGGGGAGTCACATCTATTGGAGAACCATCGTCACCCTAATTCTGAAGACTGTCCCATGGATTTCCATACTTTCCCATTTCATGGAATCTCTTTCGCAGTTCCTCGGGTTGGCGGGTTCATGAAATCTCCACTTCTTAGTCATTATTTACTGTACCCGACCAAGGTTCAATGGGATATATATTACAAGTTTCAATATATTGGCGAAAACGAATCCGCCCAGTCGTTTCTTTATTTCATGCTTGAGCCACTTTTTCGATTTCGGGTTCCAGGATAGGTGGCTCACGTTTTCACCTCCATTATTCCATGTCTTTCAAACATTGCTCGGACTTCTGCGATATACAAATAGACCTCTGGACTGTCTTATCATGTCCTCTCCGAGACATACAATTTGACCCTCGCACCCTCACCTTCGACGGTTGTCCCTTGTAACCCTGTTTTGAAGCCAGCCCAACTGCTTTCAATAATTAGACACTCCTGGATTTCTCTTTCCCATCCCCATGACCTTCGTACTTCTTTCTTAATATAAAATTAGTAACCTTTCATGCTAACAACTCATCATGTAGGAACCGTCAACATTTTCATTAATGAGAGAAACGCTCGAGGATATCTCCCATTTATACGCATTAAACCAATATCTGCGTAGAGTCATATTTTCCCTTCTAATTGTTCATCTCAAACACGAGTCTTCACGTTAGCCCGTTCAGGAATTATCCAATGCTTAATTTCTCATTTTCATATCCACCATGTTCACACTTCTATGTATGCAATTACTAGTCTTTAATGCTAACAATGCATCATGCAACAACCGTCAAAATTGTCATTAATGAGTGAAAGTCTCTAGGAAATATCCTATTCACACACTTTGGACCAAGATTTGTGCAACGTTATATTATTTCTTCCAACTTGTCATTTCAAACATCGTCTGGAGAAAACAAATGTTCTTGTAAACTTATCGCAGTAGGTCGACAACAGTTTTGTGGAGATACAGTCAATATCTTTGGACGTCGGGACTAGAAATTCCAGTGGTCCAGGGCATATGCTTACTATTCATCCCGTTCTACCCAGAACAAAGTGATTTGGACCTCTGGAATCGCTCATGCAGGCTATGTCCCTGAGGTTTTTTACTATAAGGAGCTGGTCTCTTGGTGCGCTGAAAAATATATTTCAAGCTAAAGAATTATTCCACTACACGACCATTCTCTTGTTTCTTTGTCACCTCAAGTCTTCCACAAGATGTTAAGATTTTCGGAGCCAACATTGACCTTCAGAGGAAAAGCCTACAAGCAATTCCTAGAAAAACATGATAACGGTTTGGACATCTTACCCAAGTTCCTGGAAGACCCGACAATAGTTCTTGAAGATATCTCAAAGTTGCAGGTAAGTTCCTTTAGAAATCCATTACGGGAAATTGCTTGGATGTTTACAAGAATAACGGGACAGGAATCCTCAGCAAGCGTTTCCCGTATGGTTATTTATATTTTGTACTTCACAGTGAAGGAACAATTAATTTTCAATTGGGGCAAGCTAATTTCCATTGAAATCTGTTCCCAACTCTCACGATTCAAAGAATCGAATAAATTTTATATGTCTTCCTACTTGATTTTCGCAATAGTGAATTGTTGCCCGTTTCCAAAATTGTATCTTTCCAAGAAAATAAACTGTGAATTCGACCCAGTAACATTATGGTACCAGGCCCTCTGGAGGCACAATGCCTCCTATTGTTTTTATGAGGTTTTTAATGGCTTTGTCTCAGTTTTCAAATATTTATTGTTAGGAAAGGATGCTCCCTGGATGTCTGGCCAGGAAACCAAGTTTTTGAACAAGAAGGGCACACTTGAACAAAAGGAAAATCACAGTGTGCTAATGGTCTTTAGCTCCAAGGAAAATCTTGATTTCCTTCCATGCCACATCACAGAAAATATGTTTGTTACAGAAATAGCAAGGCAATACAAACACTGGTTTCATTTTTTCCATGACAAGAAAAAAAAATAGTTCAATCCTCTGCCCTGGAAAGTCAGGGACTTCGTGTGCAGAAATGTCAACAACATTAAGGAATTCGTAGGCCATTTCAAGAACTTGACCCTGACATATGCTGAAAGGATAAAAGGATTCGACCCTAATGGGATTTTTTGAGAACATTTTCTATCAGTTGGCTTTAGCGACTCTTTTATCAATAGATGTATGGCCGAAGACAGAGACAGTGATGACAACACTCATGCTTCTGATGATTGTGACGTAAAGACATTGCAAAGCGCGACTGAGTTGTACAGATAACAAGGAAAAGTATCTGGTAAGAAGAGTGGCCAGTCCCCCGCCAGCACTCCCAAGAGCACAACTTCACATAGCATCGCTTCAACGGCCCACCCCAGTAAGAAAGAAACCCATAAATCTTCAAACGGAGGAGGAGATAAGAACCCTCCTTGTACAAAAATTGATAGTTCTCACAAAGTTCCCCTGACGAAGAAAAGAAAAAACATTGTAGGTCAGGGGAACGAACCCGAAATTGAGAGTGAGAAGATGCAAGTTGAAGTTGAAATTGAGCACATACACAAAATTAGCTCGTTTGCGGACGCCATGCACCATAGTTCCAGAATGGAAATAGCTGAGACCGACATTTTTTACGAAGATGAATCTTTCGTATTCCAGAGCATTGTTTTTTACAACCAATCTAAAAATATGGTCATTGAAAAGAGAGATGTAACAAATAAGAAAGGCAAATCTCGTACATAGATTAATTTTAGGAAAATGCGACCGTCCCAAATCTCCCTATTTCATCGTGTAACCGGTGATGCTCTTGATGATTCCATTGGAGGAATTGAAGCGGAGAATGCCAGACTAAACAACTGCGTCAAGGAATTGGAGGAGGCTTTCATTGCTACCCCCGAGTTTGTCAGTCCTTTAGTAAAAACCATGCATGCTACCCCTGCAGCCAAGTTAAAAGGATCCTCCAGCTTCCTCACATCATGTAGAACCATTGTAGAGAATAACATCAAGAAAAGAATGTAGGTAGTTACTGAAGCCTGGTAAACATCTCAAAATATAGCTTCCTTTCAAAAGAGGGCAAATGATTTGCACCAACATTTGCAGACAAATTTAAAATATGATCAATGTTTCTATGAACAGATACTAACCCATTTTTCCAACCATGCCATCAACAACTTGGATTTGAAAAGAAGACAAGAGGGTCTCCCCTCCCCAAAGCGCACCAAAAAAATAAAAGGATGTTGGCAAAAGAAAATTAAGAACTTGCAGCTCATTGTCGAATCATGTGAACAAGCCATATAAGAAAAAGAAGAATTATTCAGTAACCTGGCCCAAATAGACTTAGCCAAAAGTACCAACAAGGTTCAAGACCCAAACTTAATCCTCAAATCCTTAACAATGACCAAAGAAACCTTCGATGAACAACTTGATATTTTAAAGGGGTTGTCTTTTGAAAAGTTTTACGGCATAGTTGAATATCGTGTAGATGAGGCCGAGAACTGGCTACTGGACTATTCGACACACAATGAAGAAATTGACCAAGCTCTGCATAGTATTTCTATGGATGTAAGGAAATTAGAAAATGAGCTTATCGACATAGAAATCCAGGATGAAATCAATGTGGCCCCCATGAGAAGCTACATTGAAGAATGGTTCCAACGAAGAATGGACAACCTCGTCGAGGAAGGGCAACATCCAGTTGGCACGATTCCAGCGATCGTCGACGACACCAACAAAAACACATCTGCTTCATAGTAAGTCTATACTGATGTCATCTTGTTTTCTTTATCAAACCAGTTATTATACCTGTTTAAATAGAAATCTCTAACCAAAGACTAATAACTTCCAATTTCTTCTTTTCAGGTCTTCCTCTCTACCGTCACGCACTTCGCACTTCTTCTTTCTACAGTCCTAATTCTTGTAATTATTTCTTTTATGGTTTGCGGGAGCCCCAATCCCAGTCTATATGACAAACGCATTTAAATTTCCATAAATATGCAACAAATTCCATAAATATGTAACAGACATTATTAATTTTTTGATAGATTTCAAAGAAAACTAATTCAGAAATGCTAAATTTGTTTTCCTTCAACTATGCTGGATGTCAGGAAATTGTGTTTATTATTTTAGAATGTTGTTGTGTGTGTTTTATGGTCCTTTTTTCCAGGAACATTTGTTGCAAGACATTATTAATATTTGATAAATTTCGAATTCGGAAATGCTAAATTAATTTGAATTCAACTATTATATTTGAATGTTTAATGTATGTGCTTCATGGTCCCTTTTTCCAGGGACCTTTCTTGCAAGTCATTTAGACAGAAATTTTCTAAATCCCATCTTTGAACTATAAACACCCCACAAAAAAACTGCCTCGTTCGCATATTAACCTTAGGGGGTCATCTACAAGCCAAATGTCTTGTCATTGGCCAGTGACACGCTGCCACAAAGTCATCCTCTGCATGGATACCACATGTATTTCAACCTGCTTCCCACGTGTGTGTACTCGAATCCGCTGTAACAGTGTATTTATTCCCATTCCAACCTGGCAAGGACTATGCTGCCATGCAACACTTGTTTCTAGGAGGATGGATCTATCATTAAGGTTTGGTCTCTATTAAGGTAGATTTTTTGTAATGTGACTCGATCTATATTCTAGGGATCTCGTAATTTGTGGAGGTTTGGTCTCTATTAAGGTAGATTTTCTATAATGAAAATCGATCTATATTCTAGGGATCTCATTATTTGTGGAGAGATCTAGTAATGTAATTTATTTCAAAAGAAGATTTTAATTTTATTGCAATCTAAGAGGAGATTTGAACGATTCAAGTAGAGATTAATATATTGTTTTCTATCTTTGAGATACACCATCTCAATCACCAAAAGGAGTCAAAAATCTCAAGGTGGTTAGGACTAATATTTACCACCTTATCTATGTCAAAATAGTATGATTCATGTAGGTTCTTTAAACCCCCAGAGGGATTTGATGGCACCAAAGATAAAAATTTATCCCCGCCATTACCAAGGGGAGCTTGCATAAGATCCTCTAATTTAGGTTGAGCCATTTTTCTCTACTAATGTTGGCTACAATTGCTTTGAATATTGCTTGCGAGTTGTAGGAGACATTTTTTCCTTTGTTGTTTTCCATCCTCCAATATTTCTTCTAAGGCCATTGGATGGAGAAGAGATTGAGGAAGACACACAATATTTCTAGATGTGTCTAGTATGTTGGCATGATTTACATCTAAAAGTTGTGTTTTCTTATTCTAACATGTGGGTAACAGTGAGATCAACCCACTCTATGATAAATGTTTTGGGTAAACCATGATAGAGTCCAAGCTATGCATAGATACATGCAAAGGTGACAAGCCCTTGAACAATTCAATCCCATCTACTTTAATAATTTGATCCAAGGAGTTCCTAATAGTTGCAAGAAAATCCAAAGACCACAAGTGAAGAGAGAGGTTTGAAAATATTACCTAGGCTAGAGTTGTCATGATATTCATGGTGTTTGGATCCAACTCTAGGAACCAATGTTGAAAGTAGAGGCCTACTCTTCCCTGGAACCACGGTCCTTCATTGAACACTTTTTGATGAGCCTCCACGGCTTTAAAAATTACAATGAAATAACCTTTGGAGGAAAGGAGGAGCTCATAATTGGTAGTCCAATTTTGATTTATCCACATGTGAAACATTGTTTTAGATGGTTGAATCCCATTGAAATGACAAATGATGGCATATTTTCAATACAAAATGTTGTAGGTGTAGACATGTGGAGCTAACACTTTCAACACTAGAATGTCCTGTAATTTCTTTACTATGAAGCCATTGCTTGGAAAAATATTTTTCTTTGAGTGAGAGATGGCCCAAGCTTCACCACATCATTGAAGGAATGAGGCTAGGAGAAGGAGGCTGAAATAGCTCTTAGGGATCCTCCGTGAAGGTCCAAAACTATATGCACTATAACATCTTTGTTGATGCCATAATATAGAAGAAGGAAACCATAGAGAAGTTGATTCCTTGAGAAGAGTAGCCTACGATGGCTTGGTGAGATCCCCTCCCTTCATTATGTCTAAGACCTTATTATAGAAACTAAATCGATAGATTTCATCTAAAAATAGAGGGTTTCCTTGTAAAGGGACCTCACAAATACTTGAAGGTATTTAGTGTCTCTACCCTACTTCTGAAGATTCGTGTTAGATAGATACCTAACAATATTTATCGAAAGAATCCCTTCCTATATATATAAGGATTACTTGACCCAAAGTAATTAATAGCTCCAAAAAAACTACAATGACATCAATCTTGGCCACAGATCCCATAGATATAGATAGCATCTTCTTTCTCTCTTTAACTACAACTATGACCATAGGTTCTATTGTAGCCATTGTCATTGGCCCAACCCTGGCCCTGCCATTGGCTTCTCATGTTGTTGCATTCCTAGAAATAGGGTTTGCTATGGCAAGCTTATTTATAGAGCTCTTTCTTCAAAAACCCCAAATTAAGGCAATAAATATGGTATTCTAGTGCTTGTTGCCTAAGCTTTATGGAGTTAAACTATGTAAGAAATTTTGAAATTCCCAACATTTTGAGTGGACACTCTGTCCATCATCAGGGACAAAAGAATCTTAAGAATGGGAAAAGAGTGCCAATAAGTGAAAATAGATAGAATGAGAGAGATAAGATAATCGTTGAAGAAGGGAACGAAATTCAATTGACAAATTGAAAAAAGGTTTAAATTAATCAATTAGTTGTTAAGATTAGAAATTAGTCATTATGATAGTGATTTAAATAAAAATATAATTAAAATGAATGATCATGGATGAGTCCAATAATAATAATTAGAAAAATAAACAAAAATAAAGAAAGAAATATTAAGAGGAAAGGATTTCAAGGAGGGAAAATTTCAGGTTTGAAATAATGAAAACAAGGCTAGGGAGAGAAGAATTGAAAATTCAAATCCAAAAATATAAATAAATAAATTAGGTTTCTTGATTGACGTGATGAATAATAAGCTTCCAAGAATGGCTTAGTTTATAGCCATCTTCACGATTAAAATTATCTGGGTGTTTTTTGATTTCAAGAACCTCTTGAATGATGCATGAGGTGTAGTAGAGCATGTTGGTCACTCACTTAGTCTGAGAAGGGGGGTGTGAATCAATATAATACATTTTTTTACTTTTTACTTTTTCACGTGCACCCCATTTTTTAATATACTTGTAAACCTATATATAAATCAATCTTGGAACTGTGGTGTGTATTGTAATGTCCGTAATATGACATCAATGACAATAATTCCAACATTCTCCCTCGTTTCCTTTTATGGAAATCTTGCAATGAAACACATAGTCCACCATGCATAGAAAGAATCACTTTCTCTGCAACTCTCCCTAGGAATAGAAGGGTATCCCAATATGCCAACTCTCGGAATAGAGAGAATTATCCCAATAATACACAGCTCTCCAAGATAGAGGTATCCCCATGCACGCAACTCTACTTACTTGAAATCAATGGAAAGAATTCTCCTGACTTGCTTCTCCTTAAGAACTAGTTGAAAATCCATTCAACTATCATGTCAGGTTGATCCTCGGTCGACCACTTCCAAATAAATCATCAGTAAGTAAGAGGAATGATGCACAATTGTACATCTAATGACACATAATGATATGAAGTCCTTAAACATCTATTCAAACAATTCCATGACCATCCATCAACCAACACAAAAATATCTTGAATTATTGACCGCAGGGTCCATGATTTTGTATATTATCCCCATGTCTGCAACTCTCCCAGGAATAGAGAGAATTATCCCCATGTATGCAACTCTCCCAAGAATAAAGAGAATTATCCCCATGCCTGCAACTCTACCCCTTTGAAATCAATGGAAAAGGAATTCTCCCCCTGAACTTGTACTTCTCCTTAAGAAATCAGTTGAAACTCCAATCAACTATCATGTCGGGTTGATCCTCGGTCGACCACTTCCAAATAAATCATCAGTAAGTAAGAGGAATGACGCACAATTGTACATCTAATGACACATAATGATATGAAGTCCTTAAACATCTATTCAAACAATTCCATGACCATCCATCAACCCAACCACAATATATCTTGGTGTCAGCACAGGTCCATAATTATGTCTTTCACGTCTCTTCTACAAATATTTCAAAGCATGATTTTCATTCCTTCAATTTTTATGGTGAGAATGATGATAGGGCACAAAAAAAGTAGGCTTGGGGTCAGGTTCACTTACAGGAGTAGAAATACTTGGCATATTGACAACAATGTCATTTGTATCCTCAAATTATGCCATGTGAGGAATGTGCAACTCATCAATATGTTCGACACATTTAACAATAGGTTTCTCTTCTAGAAAACCATTCTGAACTCTACCTGCAACAAATAAAAATCACTTGGTTGTAATGAGGCCAGGTGTAGGTAGGGAGGCAAAAACAACATCATATCCAAGACATGTCTTAATGAATGGATACCTTTGACAATTGATGATATAATCTAATATTTCAGTACTCTTTTCAAACTTCAAGCTTCTATTCAACTTAATAGTTGTTTTCTCCAGTTCCTTTCTTAAGGAAACAATTTCATATTCTAGCTCTTTGCAATTTTCTTCATTTTCCTTCAGTTAGATTCTCAACACTTCTTCCATCCTTATTGCTTCTTCTAATTGAACCTTTCATTTCGTGATAGTATTTTCTATTTCTTCAATGCTTTCTGACATTTTTTCTTTTGAATCACGATCCTCTTCTTCATATATTTGCAATTTCTCTTTTTGTTTCAAATTCTTTTTCCTAAGCTTCTTTATTTTGCTTAAGTCATACATGAGTTCTTCTTCAATATCCACTTCCCCATCAGTTTTGACATTTTCCTCTTCTTTTGAGTCCATCGTTTCTATCCCTTTGTATTCATTAATATTTTTTTTGATTGCCATAAAGATATTTTCTTCTCTATCAATATAGAAACTCCTTTCACTGCTTTCTTCATACGAGTCACTAACCCCTTTTGAGTATAGATTCTTCTTTTGACTATAAGAGTTCTCCTTTTTTTTCATGTTTTTCCTATTTGTGGTTATTTTTGTGTTGATGATGTTTTCTCCCTTTCTTTACATTATGGTCTTCTTCTTCATCACCACTTTCCTCATTTGCATATGGACACTTAGCAACAAAATGTCCTACTTTTCCATAGTTAAATCATTTGAAGGGAAACTTACCTTTATATTTTCTAGATCATTTCTTGAATTTCCTCACAAAATGTGCTTCCTCTACATCTAATTCATTGTTGGAGCTATTGCTTGATTCATGCTCTATGTTCTTTGTCTTATTTGAGGCTTTGAAGTTCGCTTTTTTCTTTGATGACTTTTCTTTATCTTCCCTATTTCATATGTCATGAGGATCCCATGCATTTAATCCATTGTTAATGAATCAAGATCCTTCATTTCTTCAATGGTGGAAAATCAAATCTTAAGGGGAGTGACCTTAACACTTTTTGTAAAATCATCAGTTCTTCAACTTTTTCACCAATTCCTTTGATGATATAAGTGAATATTGGTGGCCACCCACCTATTCCAACTGGCGCATCTTGGCAATTTTTCAGCTTGGCAATTTTTTTCCTAGTTTTCGGGTCCTGAACTTCCGGGATCGTTTTGAGGCCCTAAACAACGTTTTTAGGGATCGCCACAGTCAAATAACATGCTAAATTATATTTTTATGGAATATTGTGTAGTCTTCGGATATACCTTTCCAACGGGCTATCATGTGTCTAAAACAGAGATCATATGCAAAAGTTACGACCCTGAGAAGTTGATGTACTAACTTACCCCAACATGGCCCACATAACTTTTGGTGCTTCATCTCCTAGGGTTAGGTTTTTGGATGTCTAGGGTTTTTCCATTCATGTTTATTGTAAAAAGGAATTCATAGCCTCAATGTAATCATATTCTTTCAAATGAGCGTAGTCGTCACATCTCTTCTCAGAGATAAGTTGCCACCATTCCAGCAAGCTTGTTTCAGTTTGCATTTTACAGTTTCAACATATTTGTTATTTAATAGAAGTTAAATTTTATTGTATCTTTGTTATTATTCATTGTGTGTCTGTGTTAATATTATAAATTTGTGTTTTCATTTTATTTCCCTCATAAATCTGGATCAGTGGTATCAGAGCGGTCTGCTCCTTGTCATTTTTTTTAGTACATCTCCCCGACAAGGTCAAGGTATAGAGAGTTGAGGCTCGAGCTTGTTTCTCTTGAGAAAAAATTCTCTCGCACGCCCAAGAAACCTTCCATGGAAGCTGAAAAGAAAGACGACGAGATAGGAGATCCTTTCAAAACATTACTTGAGGAAGCCCTCGAGTGATAGAGGAACGAGATGATGGACAACTTTGCACAAATCCTTCGACGGTTGTCGACAAGTGACGCATCTACCTCAAGCAAAGGCTCCAGCCCCTTCAAGGTACAGATCAAATTTTATATTCCTATATTTGAAGGTCAAATAGATGTGTATGTCGTAGATAAATGGTTAAACCTTCTAGAAGGGTATTTTTATGTCCAAAACTTTTCCGATAGAGAAACTATTACATTTGCACTGCTCAAGGTCGTCCCCCATGTCAAAGATTGGTGGGAGAATTTCTGTGGGCAAAATGAAATAGAGTGATCCACATTATTTTTAGTTGCACCCACTTTGGGTTCTTTCAGGGATACTATTAAGGAATAATACTACCATGTTGGAAGTTATGACGACTTGTATACAATATGGACCACACTGTGGCAGGAAAGAGACCAAACAGTGCCAGAGTTTACCAATGTCTTCCATACCTTATGCACCAAGCTGGGTATCAAATATTATGAGTGACATATGGTGCTCAAGTACCACGGTCGTTTTCATATATACATCCAGACCTTCGTGGATTTTTTGGACATCTCATCCTTGGGTGCGGCCTATCAATATGTCATCAAAATCAAGCAAAATCTTAAACAAAAGATGCGACAATTTGGGTCTGGGAACCCCTCACTGCAAAAGCAGGACAAGGGAAGCCCCAACCCGTAGAACAAAGGACATAGCAAAGAGGGGCAGCCTCAAGACAACTATTCCAAGCCACAAGCAAAGAAGGACAATGGAAATATGAAGAAAGATATTGGGAAGTGGTGTGACTTCCATAAAAGCCTCTGGCATAACATTGTTGATTTCCACTCAAAGCAGTCATTGGTGGCTGCGGTGAAATCCTATGAATAATAAGAAGGTTTTGACTCTGAGTCAAAACCAAAAAAGGGGAGACAGATCATCGATGCAGAACCCAGTTCCATCGTTGCTACCACCAAGATTTATCCCGGTGAACCTGATGAGGAAAAGGAAGGCGAGTGCCTCTTTCATTCATAGATGTGGGTGAAAGGCACTCCATTGCACTTCATCATTGATAGCAGTATCCAAAAGAACCTCATCTCAGCAGCGGTCGTCAAGTAGATATTCTTGCCGACAACGCCACACCCGAATCCCTACACCATTGGATGGATTCACCAAGGAAACGATCTTCACGTCAGCTAAGAGTGTCACCTGTCATACGGAATCAAGCCATTCAAATGTCATGTTGTATATGAGTCTAGGCCTCGCAATGTTATTATTACTTTGAACATGAAATTGTATAGGATACCCAAAGTAGTCCCATGTCGTGTTATTTCCTTGATCTCTTGCTAGCATTGCAGGAAGGTCCTCTCTCAGACCGGGAAGTTTTTCTTCTTCGTGGTTCACTCACAGAGTGAGCGAAAGATTGCAGCCACATCCATGGCCTCTATGGTCGACCTCTCCATGCATCATAAGCAAGTGTATAAGGTCATGGAAGAATACAAAGGCATATTATCATCACCTATTGGGGTACCTCTGCACTGTCGAGCCAATCATTCCATCGATCTAACCCTTGACGCACCGCTACCCAATGGGCCAATCTATCATCGCTCTCTGTTAGAAAATGAGGAGATCAAGCGTCAGATCCAAGAACTGCTCCGCAAGAGGCACATCCAACCCAACTCATCACCTTGTGGAAGCCCAATCGTGCTTGTGCAGAAGAAAGATGGGATCTGGCAACTCTGCATTGATTATCGAGCCTTAAATAAAATCAGAGTCAGGAACCGGTACAAAATTCCTCGAATCGAAAATCTCCTTGATCACCTCAAGGGAGCCAAATACTTTAGTAAAATTGATATGAATTTTGGCTACCATCATGTCCCAATAGAGCAGACAGATGTATGGAAGACTTCCTTCAAGTCAAAAGAAAGTATTTTTGAATGGTCGGTCATGCCCTTTGGTTTGAAAAATGCCCCAACAAATTTCATGAGGATGATGGAAAATATCTTGCAGAATTTCACCAATTATTTTGTAGTGGTGTATATGGATGACATCCTCATCTACAACAAGACTTGGGCGGAACACTTGCAACATATTCAACAGGTTTTGCACACTCTGTGACAACACAAGCTATATGCCAACTTGGAAAAATGTTCCTTCGGCATGGACAGGGTCTAGTACCTAGGCTACATTGTTGATGAACATGGTGTGAATGTGGATCCAGGTCATCCATGACTGGCCAGCCCCAACCATACTCACTGAGCTTTGGAGCTTCTTAGGACTTGCTAATTTCTATCGCAGGTTTGTGTTTGGATTCTCCCATATTGCATGGGCCCTCAGCCAAGTAACCAGGGATGGTGGTAAGGAAAATTTTGTGTGGGGCTTGTCCCAACAACAAGCGTTCAATGATCTAAAGTAGCATTTTGTTGAGCCCTATGCTTTCATTACCTAACCTACAACAGCCCTTTGAAATCGAGACAGATGCTTCAGAATTTTTTGTGGGCGCAGTTCTCACTCAGCACGACCACCCCATGGCCTATCATAGTGAGACACTATCAGACGTCATCTGTAAGTTCCCTACTTACGACAAAGAAATGTATTCCATCATGTAATCCTGTCACCAGTGGAGGCATTGCATTCTCAGGAAGGAGACAATCATCCACACTGATCATAAGTCGTTGCAGTTCATCCAAATTGCATAATGACCTCCATCAGAAGTGGTCCACATACTTGCAGCAGCTCCACCTCAACATCAAGTATAAGACATGAAGTACCAATCGGGTTTTTGATTTCCTCAAATGACCTCTAGTCGTGGCACTCACCACTGTGCTAGACTCTTGGCCACGAGACCTCCAGATGGCCCCACCTCTATGAGAAATATCCTGACTTCGCCACCGCCTACCATATGTTCCGCGCAAACACAGTTGTCACTAATTTCCATCTTCAAGACGGGGTTTTGTTCCATCTGGTCCATCTTTGTGTTTCATTAAGCAATTGAGCAAAGTTGATTTGGCAATCCCACTATAGTTGGGTGGCAGGACACTTCGACGTAGAAAAGACAGTGGAAGTGTTGCAATGACATTTCTACTAGTCAAAACTTCGACAGGATGTCAGCAAGTATATCTGATCCTACACTGCCTGCGCTATTTCCAAATTGACCACTAAGAAACAAGGCTTGTGCACTCCTCTACCTACTCCTGGAAAGCATTGGGAATCCATCTCAATGGGCTACATGTCAGGCCTTCCATCCACTAAGTGGGGAAACGACTGTCTTTTCATGGTTGTTGATCACTTTTCCAAGATGACAATTTTGGCCATCTGCAAGAAGAGAATCACAGTAGAGGCCATTTCCATTATCTTGTTTGAACGAGTGTGGGTACATTTTAGGATCCCACAGACCATTATCTTAGATCGGGACAGTTGGTTTCTCAATACATTCTAGTTGAGCCTCTGGTGCAATTCCAAGAACCCCTGCACATGGGATGAGATTCTTGCCTATGTCCAGCACAACTACAACAGATCCATACATAGCTCAACCGACCATAGCCCCTTTCAGGTGGGGTTGGGATTTCAACCATTGGTTCACATGGATGTTGCACTACCCCTTCTGACCACCCAGGAAGAGTCATCCCATGCTCCAATTGAAGCTGACAAATCCACCCAGTTTATTGATCCAATCCAGCACATCCACCAAAGGGTTCAGGATATTTTACATAAGTCCAATGCCAAGTACAAGCAACACCAAGATCAACGCTGGGTGCCACACAAGTTTCATGTGGGAGAGAAAGTTTGGTTGCACTTGGAGAAAGAACACCTTATAGGGCCTCATCAGAAGCTTTGTCCACTTCATTATGGACATTACACCATCACCAAGGTTATGGGCGACAATTATTTTGAGCTCAACATTCCCCCCTTCCTTGGCTTGCACCCAGTGTTCAATGTGGATCTCCTTCAACCATATTTTCCACCATTATTGGACACCTCAGAGATAGCAGAACAATTGACACCAACAAATCTCAACCCTGACTGCATGGAACATGAATCCACTGATCATGTCGTGGACACATAGGTCAAGGCACTCACCAGCAGAGGATCCATCTTTATTGGGTTGTCAAAGCAGGGCAGCTCCTGCACCAAGGCAAGTGGCTCACCCAGGGCCAAATTCAACATAAATTTCCTCATCTGATGAGAGAACTCAATGCAATGGAGACCATTGCTTCCTAAGTGGGGAGGATTTATCCAAGTGGATATCGGTGGCCATCCACCTATTCCAACTAGCTCATCTTGGCAGTTTTTTTCCTAGTTTTCGGGTCTTGAACTTCCGGGGCCGTTTCGAGGCCCTAAACAACGCTTTTAGGGATCACCATAGTCAAAATATAAACAAATTCAAGTTTGAAGACATAATGTGTAGTCCTCGGATAGAAATTTCCAACGGGCTATCGTGCACCTAAAACAGATATCGTATTCAAAAGTTACGACCACGAGAAGTTGATGTACTAACTTACCCCAATGGGGCCCACATGAATTTTGGCACTTCATCTCCTAGGGTTATGTTCTTGGATGTATAAGGTTTTGTCATTTATGTTTATTGTAAAAAGGATTTCAAAGCCTCATCGTCATCATCTTCTTGTGAATGAGTGTAGCCGTTACATCTCTTCTCAAAGATAAGTTGCCATCATTCTAGCAAACTTGTTTCAGTCTGCATTTTACAGTTTCAGCATATTTATTATTCAATAGAAGTCAAGTCTTATTGTATCTCTGTTATTATTCATTGTGTCTCTATGTTAATATTATAACTCTTTGTTTTCATTTCGTTCCGCTCATAAATCTGGATAATTTGATGGTGTTAACAATTTCATCCACACAGAGAAGATAAGCTGCAACATTTTCTTCATCTTTCATTTTCAAACTCTCAATCTGCCTTCTGTGAGTTTGGAGATTTTCCTTCTTAACCATGTCATCACCTTCATAGATATTTTGAAGGTTGTCCCAAATTTATTTTTTTGATCCACAATGTATCACCTTGACAAACTCAAATTCTTATAAACCACACAAGATGACATTCATGGATTTTGCATTATTTTCACTAGGTGATCCAAGTGGATATTGGTGGCCACCCACCTATTCCAACTGGCTCCTGTTATCCCCCACTTTTAGGGATAACTAGGAGATCATGTCTCGAGGTTCACAGGTCTGAGACATGGAGTATCGAGAGCAAGATTGACTTTAGAATGGCCCTGGAGGGCCCACCTTTTCTTTCTTCTATCATCTTTATCTTGTTAGCAGTAGCAGCATCCATCACCATCGGCTTGGTCCTGTGTCAAAGATGGTTCTTGCGCCATGAGGTAATTATTCCAGGTATCATGGTATGTGTCACTTTGATCATCAAAACCCTTGAATGTGTGCATCTGATTCCTTTTATTTCTAACGAATTCTTGGATCTTACACTTTCACACTTGACCATGTTTGGGGGGATTGACAGGGTGCCCTAGCAAGCCTGTGTCTGTATGTTTTGGTTTTCCACTGGGCGGATTTCTGAAAATCCATTGTCCGCTCCCATCACAACACCATTGTTTCATCTTGTTTCCCGCTCACTTATCTCATTCCACTTGTCCGGGCACTAGGTTGACCTATTTTTCAGGACTGCACCTTATCTCGTGGGAAGAAGGGGCTAAAGGCCTAGAAGGTAAAAGCAAGCTGGTAAAAGATAAA
>SNQJ01S0054952.1:29624-44621 GCA_010110895.2 Picea sitchensis | reverse complement strand
GTTTAATAATATTGATGATGAGATGTGATTCACATTTCTATGATCCCTATGGATGATGAGCCCATGGAGGGTGTAGCCGTTGATGTGCAGGATCATGCCCGACGGACAGGTACCATTTGATGGAGGGCATAGCCGCAATTTCAATTGAGTTAAGGAAGGAGGAGAGAGCACGGAGGCCTAGTTCCCCTACACCAAGGTGAGCCTCTCTCCCCTAGGGTTTTGACTTTGAGGCCTTGCTTTAGCAACACCTCAAATCTTTTCCCTCTAGTCCTTGGTCGTACTATCTTTGATCCTTCAACTCATGCGTCCTTCACTTTTGACTCCATTAACCCTAAGGCACTGATCTAAAGACCTCTTGTTTTGAAGTGAACTTGATCACAACAATTCTCAAAACCTTGAATCAAACCCTAACTACTAACCCTAGCTTAGGAACTAACCCATTGTTGTCGTCATCTCTAGCTATAATCTCGTTTGTGCAGCTAACATTTTGTTTATAAGCAATTGAATAGTGGATTAAAGGCATAAATTGAATAAAGTGTTGATTGGTTCCATTGAATGCCACATCATTTTGACATTTATTGAAGAAGTGTCATATTTATCATTGTTATTTTATAAACATTGACTTCGTCAATATTTATTATCAAAATGCTTATATGTGTATCAGATAGTCATTGATTTACATGAAGTACTAACCAAGTGAGCATCTTGCATATATCATTTTACTTGTTTCTTTCTCTCAGGCAGGTGCATCTCTTTTTCTTTTGTTATACTTTATTATTGGTTGTTTAGTCGGACTATCTGCTCAGTGGTGACTTGTGAGGGGGGGGACCTATCTTTATCCTATAATCCTTTGCCTTCTCAAAACCCCAGGTCACCGGGGACGTCTCCCATGGGCATTACCTCCCTAAATAGAAATAACCATCCCATTGGGGTGACATTGGGTGAGATTGGTTCCAGTTACGCCAGTTTGACTTCTATCCTCCAGTCTTTTGTCCTAACTACAAACCGTGCGATAACAGCTCCTCTTGTCCCATTTTGTTCAGCACATTCTTATGTACTTCTTTGTAATTATGGGTTCTAGACTTTTGGGGTTTTCTAAATCCCCACACATCCTCCAGGTGGATACCGGTGGCCTCTCGCCTAATCCAATTGGTTTATTTTGTATGTTTTCATGTTAGCACATCTTGTTGTACTTCCAAGGCCGTTTTGGGGCCCTAAACATTGTTTTTTTGGATCTCCATAGTCAAACTGTAGATGCAATCAAAGTTTTATGGTGGAATGTGTATTTCTCTGAAAGACCTTTCCAATCAGATATCACGCACCTAAAACAGAGGTCATATGAAAAAGTTATGACCCTGGGAAGTTGATGTACCAACTTACACCAACTTACCCATATGGGGCCCACATGACTTTTGGTGTTTCACCTTCTAGGGTTAGGTACCACCATTCATAAGTAATATCAAAAATGCCTCTGGAGCCTCATTGTAATGCATTATGCTCAACGGATGCGCGTAGCATCCACATTTCTTCTCAGATATAGCTACCACCATTCGAGCAAGTGTTTTCAATTCTGCAGTTTTACAGTTTCAGACTATTTCATTATTGAATAGAAGATAGTGTTCTCTGGATATCTATGTTATTATACATATCTCTGTGTTTATTGTATTTAGTATGTTAATCAGTTTGTTCCGCTCCTAAATCTATATTAGTGGTATCAAAGCGGTCTGCTCTTCATTTATTTTTCTTCATGCATGTCCCCTACAAGATTTGGGTACAAGAAGTTGGGACTCGAACCAATCAAGCCATTGAAAGATCAGTCGCGTCGATATCGACAACAAACCATGGGGGACAAAAATAAATATGATGGAGCAGGAGATCCTATTAAAATGTTGCTCGAGGAATCCCTTGCGCGACAAAGGAACGAAACGATGGACAACTTCACACAGATCCTTCAACAGATTCCCACAGGAGAATCATCTTCATCAAGCGGCCATGCAACCCCCTTCAAGGTACATGTAAATTTTGATATTCCATTATTTGAAGGACTGATAGATGTGGATGTTGTATATAAATGGTTGAATCTGCTTGAAGGGTATTTTTCGGTCCACAATTTTTCCAATAGGGAAAATATCACCTTTGCACTCCTCAAGGTCGTTCCCCATGTTAAAGACTGGTGGGATACTTACTCTAAGCAAAGGACAGTAGAGGAATCTACAATGTTTGTGGTGGCCCCTATATGGGATTCCTTTCGGAACTCCATCAAAGAACAATACTACCATGTTTCAAGCTACGAGGACCAATACACCAGATCGACCATCCTACGTCAAGAAAGGGACCAGACAGTACCATATTTCACCAATATTTTCCATACCCTACACACCAAATTGGGTATTAAAGACTTTGAGCGTCATCTAGTGCTCAAATACCATAGTTGTTCGCATAGATACATTCAAACAAAAATGAAGTTTCTGGACATCACCTCATTGGGCACGGCATATAGATACGCTGTCAAGATCAAGCAGAAATTTAAGAATAAAATGTGAGAGTTTGGATCTGCAAACCCCTCATAGCCGAAGCAGGGCAAAGGCATCCCCAACCCACACAGCAAGGGACCAAGTCAAGATGGTCGATCTCAGGACAACCATTCCAAGCCACAATACAAGAAGGGCAATGAGAAGATGAAGAAGGACATGGGAAAATGGTGTGAGTACCATAAAATCCCTTGGCACAACATCGAAGAATGTCACTCCAAGCAGTCACTCATGACCGAACTGAAGGCTTCTGAGTCAGAGGTTGATTCTAATTCTGAATCAAATCCTAAAGGAGAGAAGTGGATTATCAATGTTGAACCCAATGCCACTGTCGCTACCACCAAAGTCGGACCAAGCAAACTAGAAGAACCAGAGGAAGGAGAACGCCTCTTTCACTCACAGATGTGGGTAAAGGGGGCTCCGCTTCATTTCATTATCGATAGAGGGAGTAAGAAGAACTTGATTTCAGCAGAGATCATCAAGCAGATGGACCTTCCAATGACATTGCACCCGCAACCCTACACCATCGGCTGGCTTCGCCAAGGAAGATATCTTCGTGTCAGCCAATAGTGTCGTCTGCCCTACGACATCAAGCCTTTCAAAGATGAGGTATTGTGTGATATTTATCCCCTTGAAGTTTGTGATTTTCTTTTAGGACAACCATATTTGTGGAAGCGTCATGCTATGTATGAGTCTAGACCCCACAATGTTATTATTACTTTGGGTAGACAATTGTACATGATACCAGAGGTAGCGTTGCCTACTGCTATTTCTTTAACCTCTGTTAAGCAATGTAGTAAGGTCATCTCATAGACTGGGAAGTTTTTCTTCTTTGTGATTCATGCTCACAGTAAGAAGAAGGTCATCACCACATCCATGGCCTCTACACAGAGCCTCTCTTTGCAGCAGAAGCAAGTGGATCGGATCGTGGAAGAATACAGAGACATCTTCTCCTCACCTACAGGGGTACTGACACACTGCCAAGTCAAGCATCCAATTGATATAACCCCTGATGTACCTCTACCTAATGGACTAGACTATCGTCGCTAGTTGATGGAAAATGATGAAATCAGGTGACAGATCCAAGAGATGCTTCAAAAGGGGCACGTCGGACCCAGCTACTCCCCTTGCGGAAGCCCGATTTTACTGGTGTAGAAGAAGGATGGGACGTGGTGACTCTGTATTGATTACAGAGCCTTAAACAAAATCACAGTTAGGAACTGGTACCCCATTCCTAGGATTGATGACCTTCTTGACCAACTCAAGGGGGAAAATTTCTTCATCGATATTGACTTAAAGTTTGGCTACCACCAGGTTCCCATCGAACCAACTGATGTATTTAAGACAACCTTCAAATCTAAAGAAGGTCTCTTTGAATGGCTAGTCATGCCCTTTGGCTTAACAAATGCACCAGCCAGTTTCATGAGGTTGATGGATGATGNATTTGGATGACATCCTCATCTTCGACGGAATGTGGGAGGAGCACATGCGGCATATTCAGCAGGTTTTGAGCACTCTGTGGCAACACAAGCTATATGCCAACTTGGAAAAATGTTCTTTTGGCATGAACATGGTCCAATACTTGGGCTACATTGTTGATGAGCATGGGGTACATGTTTATCCAACTAATATCCAAGTCATTTGTGATTGGCCAGCCCTGACCACACTAACTAGCCAACTTCTACCGATGGTTCGTGTTGGGATTCTCCCATATTGCATGGGCCCTCAGCCAGGTGACCAAGGGTGGTGGTAGGGCCAAGTTCATGTGGGGGAAGGAGCAACAATGAGCATTTGATGATCTAAAGCATCACTTTTTCTCAACTCTAGTACTCTCCTTGCCTGATCTGTAGCAACTGTTCGAGATTGAGACTGATGCATCTAACTATGTTGTGGGCATAGTTCTCACTCAGCACGGGCATCTGGTGGCATACCATAGTGAGACACTCTATGATACTATCTGGAAATAACCCACCTATGACAAGGAAATGTATTCCATTGTACAATCATGTCGTCAATGGAAACATTACATTATGGGAAAAGAGACGATCATACACATTAAGCACAAGCCTCTGTAGTTCATACAGACACTGGGGAAATTGCAAAACGACCACCATCAGAAGTTGTCCACCTACCTGCAACAGTCTCATCTCAACATCAAGTATAAGACATGTATCTCCCATCATGTCATTGACTACCTTAGTCGACCTCATGTGGCTGCACTCACCAATGTGCTCCATTCCTGTGGACATGAAGCATCTCAGTGGCCCCAACTTTATCAGCAAGATCCGAACTTTGCCACCACCTATTATCTCTTGGGTACATGTGCAACTGTCACCAATTTTCACATTCAGGACAGACTCTTATTCCACCTGGGCCATCTCTTTGTTCCTATAGGCAAGCGTGAAAAACTGATTTGGGAAGCCCACTACAGTCGGGTGGCAGGACATTTTGGCATGGAGAAAAATGTGGTCGTTCTTCAAAAACATTTTTATTCGATAAAACTTGGACAGGACGTAGGAAAGTATATCATATCTTGCATTGCCTATGTCATTACCAAGCCAACCATCAAGAAGCAAGGATTATACACCCCTCTTCTTATTCCCAAGAAGCCTTGGGAATCCATCTCAATGGATTACATGTATGGCTTTCCATCCACCAAGCAAGGAAATGACTGTGTATTTTTGGTCATTGATCGGTTTTCGAAGATGTGCATCCTCACATCCTGGAAGAAGAATATCACGGCAATAGATACTTCCAAGCTCTTCTTATAACTAGTGTAGGTCCTCTTTGAGATACCATAGACCATGATTTTCGACCAGGACAACAGGTTCCTTAGCACATTTTGGTCAAGTTTTTGGTCTCTGTTGGACACCAAGCTTACAAAATCCACTGCTTTCCACCCCAAAACGATGACCAAATAGAGGTCGTCAATCGGATTATTGTGCATATCCTGTGCATGTATAATTATAAGCATCCACATAAATGGGATGAGAGTCTCCCCTATGTTCAACACAGTTACAACAGGGCTCTCCATAGCTCCATCAGCCATAGCCCATTTCATGTGGGTCTGGGATTCCAACCCTTAGAACCCATTGATGTTTCACTTCCTCTTGCCACCGCACAAACATACTCTTACCATGATAAGTCTGCGATCGACAAAGCCACCAAATTCATTGATCGGATTCAACGCATCCACCAATAGGTCCAAGAGATTTTGCAAAAATCCAATGCTAAGTACAAGCAGCGCCATGATCAACACAAGGTACCACACCAGTTTCAGGTTGGCGATAAAGTTTGATTACATTTGCAGAAGGAGCGTCTCATGGGTCCCCATCGAAAGCTTCACCCACTTAGCTATGGGCCTTACACTATCACCAAGGTTGTGGGTAACAATGCTTTTAAGCTCGACACTCCACCCTTCCTTGGCCTGCATCCATATTGTGGACCTTGTTCGACCATATTTTCCACCATTATTGGACACCTCAGAGATCACAGAACAGCTAACACCAACAGAGCTCAACCTTGAATACATGGAACAAGCATACACTGATCATATAGTGGACACGCAGGTCAAGGGCACTCGCCAGCAGAGGATCCATCTTTATCGAGTTGTCAAGGCAGGGAAACTCCTACACCAAGGCAAGTGGCTCACTCAGGGCCAAATCCAACAGAAGTTTCCTCACATGATGGGGGAACTCAACGCAATGGATACCATTTCTTCCTAAGGGGGGAGGATTGATCCAGGTGGATATTGGTGGCCACCCACCTATTCCAATTGGATCCTCTTGTCCCTTTTTGTTCAACACGTTCTTATGTACTTCTTTGTAATTGTGGGTTCTACACTTATGGGGTTGTCTGAAGCCCCACACATCCTCCAGGTGGATACTAGTGGCCTCTCGCCTAATCCAACTAGCTTATTTTGTATGTTTTCATGTCAACACATCTTGTTGTACTTCTAGGGCCGTTTTGGGGCCCTAAACGTTGTTTTTTTGTCTCACCACAGTCAAACTGAAGACGGAGTTAGATTTTGATGGTGGAATGTGTAGTTCTCTAAAATAACTTTCCAACAAACTATCACGCGCCTAAAATGGAGGTCATATGCAAAAGTTACGACCCTAGGAAGTTGAGGTACCAACTTACACCAACTTACCCATAGGGGGGCACATGACTTTTGGTATTTCACCTTCTAGGGTTAGGTTTTTGGATTTCTAGGGTTTTGGAATTCATGAGTAATATCAAAAAGGCCTCTGGAGCCTCATTGTAATTCATTTTTCTCAACGGATGTGCGTAGAAGCCACATATCTTCTCAGAGATAGATACCATCATTCAAGCAAGTGTTTTCATTTCTGCAGTTTTACAGTTTCAACCTATTTCATTATTCAATAGAAGATATTGTTCCCTGGATATCTGTGTTATTCTTCATATCTCTGTGTTTATTGTATTCGGTATGTTAATTATTTCGTTCCGCTCCTAAATCTGGATCACTAGGCTTCTTCCCTACTGCATCTGTTAGTGGATTTTTTGGGTATGTATAACCAGTCACGACTGATTTCCAAATATCAAAACCAAGAGCCATTAAATAGGTTCACATCCTTATGTTCTAGATGGCATAGTTTGTTCCGTCAAATAATAAAGTCTTGTTTGTGGAGAAGCCTTCTTGAATATCCATGTGTGCTCCCACGATCCACCTTCCAGTGGTTAGATTGTTTCTGAAGGAACCCTCTTTGATACCAATTGTTGAGAACACACTTATACTGAGAGGGGGGGGTGTGAATCAATATAAGATAATTTTTTACTTTTTACTTTTTCACATGCACCCATTTTTTTAATATACTTGTAAACCTATATATATAAATCAATCTTGGAGTTGTTGTGTGTAATGCAATGTTATAATATGACATCAATGACATCATTAATCCTTTGACATCAATGACAATAATTTCAATAGAGCATTGAGGAAAGATTTTTTGTTTGTTCGAAGCAAATGAGGTGTTTAGATTTATGGGAGTGCTCCACAATAGCAGATTTAAAGATGTGATTGTGGGTTGTCTCAATAATATGTTCTTTGAGACAGGCTTTAAATGATTTTCTAAATTGGCCTATATATGATTTGCCACGAGAGCAGGGAATTTGGTAAACTCTTGAGCCAACCATAGGGTTTAACTTATCCTTGGCGGTATGAAATAACTGTTTAAGCATTTTACAAGTTTTGAAGAGGGAATTTTGGTGCTTGTTGAAACTTGGGAATATGAAGAATCTAGAGTCCATAAACATAGAAGGATTTTTCCTATGGTCAATATACAACAAGAGATCCTTGCACAAAGGCAATGGAGGTATAACTTGTTACATAATGAAGAACATTTCTCCTTATATTAGGTTTCATAAGAAATTCCCTTCAAAATAAAACGTGTAGCTAGAGATTTTGGACATTGATACTAAAAAAATGTGTTTAGCAATTCGTTATTTTGTGCCTATAGATTCTACCTTGTATAAGAAAAACAATTTGGATAAAAATAGTCCATATAGTGGCCTAGAACATAATATTATAGTCTAAGAAATGAAGGTAATATCCTCTTGATAAGGGACTTTAATGCTAGAATAACAATTAACCAAGCTATAATCCCAAGCAATGTCTCCAACCCTAACCCTTTATAGTTAGATAAGCACCTTGTTTTCACTTAGAGATACAAAAGAAGCTCTAAATATATAGGTGAAAATTTGTTTGGTTTCAATCTAAACAAGATTTTCAATTCTTAAGACCCAATAATATATAATGGTCTAATGAAGTGGCTGAAATACAACCAAAATACTTATATTCATGGTTTGGTGGTAGTGTGGTAGATTATGTTATATCAAATATCCTCTCATTTAATCAAATAGTTAATTTTGACATCTTAAATTACCATGAGCAAGACTCCACTCATAGACCCTTAATGTTGAATCTAAACTTTGTCATGCATAATAATCTCATTGAAGAAAAACATCTAATCGTAACACACCCAACCCCTTAACCTTCATTAGGGTGGTGGGGTGTACAAAATTTCTCGTTTCTTTCATCAAAGCCACCTATCTTAATTACACCTCTAAATCCAATTCTAAGCTCATAAGTCAGTTTTTCTCATCGAGATTTTTCCAATGATCGTAAATTTGCTAAAATCTGAGATTTTGTTAGAAATATATGGTCCCTTAGAGATTCCATGCTTTCAAGGCCTTTGTCCCGCCAACTCCACCTCATATCCACATGGAATACATGTGGACCTTCGTTACCTGCACCATCCAACATGGCACGACTCGAACATTGATAGATCAGGACATGAAACTGCTTACATGGCATACCTCAACCAATAGACATCGAGCATGACTCAGAAGGAAACAAGTGAAACCCTCCACATCTGGGAATCTAGTGATCCAAATTTTCCCCAAATAGTCACCACTAACATTCTTTCAAGTCTCCAGATATCCAATCCTTTTGAGGCCACCCTAAAACCTTGAGGTGGAACCTCTCCACATCCGAAGATCTGAGAATATGAACCTTTGAAAAAGGGTTGTCACTAACGTTCTCCCAGATTATGAATGGTATTGATATCTAGGGTGGAAACCATCCAAAGATACCTTAGAACTATGATGCAGAACCCTGAAGCATCCGAGAATCTGGGCATCTAGGATTTTCAAAGAGGCATCTCTAACAATTCTTTTGGATACCAAATATTTCGGATATCCAGGGCACTAGACCTCTTGAGATTCCCATGGAACCATGAGATAGAACCCTAAAGAATATGGGAATCCAGGCATTCGGGAAAACACAAAAGTCCCTTTTTACCAATAAGCCGAATTTGGATGCCTAACTGGCAAGACTTGACACATAGGCTAAAATGACATGCCACTTTGCACCACCTTACAAATGGATTACATACATGATACCGACGTTGACGCAATATGTTGACATGGCACAGACACATAGATGTTGACATGATAGTTTTCATACATACATACTAACATGGAATGACACATGCTTGATGACATGGCATGACACGTGGAGGTTGACATCACTACATTGTTTGGGCCTCTTGCAAAACTCTGCGTTGGAACCTTGAACTACTATTAAACATGGCAAGATGTCCTTTTTGACACATGGACCAACCACGACATGAACCGTCGACTCACGTCGCATCACATGTCACCACAAGGAACAAAGGGCCCCTCTCCATGGAACCCTTCTCCAAAACCTTGACCCACAAGGAATCCAAGAAATCATACTCCTTAAAAATTCCTCTCACACGGTCTTCTAGTCATCTGGTGGTCTGGTTATCTAGGGCAACGACTCCCTCCTGTGCTTATTTTGGAAATCAACAACTGAAACCCTCGACCCTTAGATATGACGACTAAGATCACATACCAAGTAGAAGTCGCTCAATCATTACTATCCTCCCTTTTTCGACCTGCACCAATCCTGTGTTGACACCTAGCACAATACATCATTGTGAAATCTCCCTCAAACTTCCTCTAGTTAATAAAATTGAAAGGAAAAGGGAGAACCTTTCCTCAGAACCCTGCCCATCTAGGCATTCGGGGATCCGAGGAAAAATTAATGTAACAAGTGATCAGAGTGTTGAATGTCCAGTCCTTTAGATACATTTCCATGCACTTGACAATAGGTTAGTTAAGCCATGGAACTTTGTTGGTGGAATGATGACCATATAGGTATCTTGGATTTCAACAAGGGATGGTTAACTAAACAAGTTAGATGCCTGCATCTCTAGATATCCCTGATTATGCATCCAGATATTGGGGATCCGGTGCCTCTCATGTTGCATTATATGTTAAAGGGACCAGATACTGTATGCCAAATTCATATCCACTTAACTTCGACTGGAAGTCTGAATCTTTTATTGCACAAGACTAACATGAAACCTTCTTGCTCAACTTTACTCAATTACAACTTCTATTTCATGCAGATTTTGTCGGTTCTAAGCCTGAAATGTTCAAGCATCTAAGGTAAGGTAACACTCTAGGGTAGAAACCCTGGAACTTCTACAAATTCAGGCATGTTAGACCATCATTCCAACAATTCAAAAAGTATTGGCAAGGGGGCTTGCCCTATCCAAGCAAGACACAACCCAATTATGGCCCAACAAGAAAAATGGGGCTCAAAATAATCTAGCACTTTCTAAGGGTGCAAATCACCCAGTAAAATATTTCCTTCAGTTTATTTCAGACTTCAGGGAATAATTAAATGATAAGTGAAACATCAGTGCATGCAAAGAATCACGTGGTTGTTTATTCATTTAATCTCTCTTAACCAGTAATCCTACTTCCCTTAAGTCTTACATGAATTCTCATATTTTAAGCCATGGATTACAATGATCTATAAATTGTCGTGGATATTCTACTAGAATAGTTCGTCACAACATATCTGATAAATAAAACTGAAATCTACACTATGAAGGTTAAATTCCTTTAGATTCTAGAATATTTAGTTACTCATTTTCTGCTTATGCATGAAATAGATAACATTAAAGTACAATCACATTCCATGCATAAGATAACATGATTTTTTTCTCTAAGAAACCCTTACAAGGGAAAACCCATCTAGAAGGTGAGGTTGCTTTGTTATCTTTTATCTGGTATGAAAATAGTGCAAGTACAAAGGAGAAGGCACTCTCAATGGAGTTACCTGAGACCTGTGGCCTATTAGGATTCTATAGAATAGTAACCCCCTCTATTATGATCTATAATTTCTCACTCCAAGTTGTTCTACTCTGTCATGGAACAAAGTACAATAACATAGAATGGAACCCCTTCTACTCCTAGTGGCCCAATATTTAACATAACCTTATAGCCATCTAGGGGTAGGGTTTTGACTTCCTCAACCTTCAATTGTGATAAGATTTTGGACCTTCTAGAATGTTCTTAGAAAATCCACTACATGGCTAGCCCCATGTGTCTAAGTAATGGAGTTTGGTGTGGCATCCACTTGCAACATGGTGATTAATACAGTAGGTCAACTTACGAGAGGCATAACTTTCTCATATGAACTTCGACTGACGAACGGTCTGCATCGTTGGAAAGGTATCAGTGTGTAGAATACAAAATATTCCAAATAGTAGGGATTTGACAAAAAAAAAAGTGTCATTTGATGCCTCAAAATGGATCTAGAATATTTTAAATGATTTTTTGGAACCAAATTTCCAAATTTGGACTAGTCGCTAAAATGGCCCTACAAGCTAATTCCTCTAATTTTTCCACCCAGAAAGTACCAAGATAGATGAAATATAATATAATGATCCAATATGGATCATACCTCCTTATTTAGGGAGGATTTTGGTCCCCAAAAGCTTTTTACTGAACGAAGAGAGCAAAATGTTTCCTCTACCTTCTCCCTGGAGTACCACTTTGCTTTGCCTTGTAGTTATCGTTTCAACCCAATCTGTCGAAGGTCATGTTGCCCCTATCTTGTAGTTCTGGACCTTTTCTACAAAATCTTCCTGAGCATCTGGTGCTAAGTCCTCTATGGAAGGTAGGACTTGCTCCTCCTCCTGATCCAGCATGGAAGGCTCATAGAGTTTGAGATTCTCCACATTCACTACTAAGTAAATGTTCATGTAAGGGGGTAGATTGAGTTTGTAGGTGTTATCTTTCCCCCTTTCCAATACCTCAAAAGAACCATACCGCAGAACCTTGATCTTATTACCAGGACCCTATAGTATGTCCTTATTCAGTTGTAACCATACTTTGTCTCCCACTCTAAATGTTCTCTTTGTTCTGTGTTGGTCATATTTGGCCTCATACTTTTCCTATGTCTTCTTTAGTGTCTCTTGTACTTGCAAATGGATCCATCCAATATTATCAACAATGTTTTCTTCTTTTAATGCATCTCTCGTGAGGTCCTCCCTCATTCTTCCTTGTTGTCCATACATCTAAGGGTGAAGATGGAAAATACCCAAAGCAAGTTTCAAAAGGTGACTTACTAGTAGAAGTGTGGAATTCTATGTTATAAGAGTGTTATATATAGATCAAATTTTCATCCCAGGTATTCAGATGCTTCTGATTGTAACCCCTCAAAAGCTACACCAAAGTCTAGTTGACTACTTCTGTCTACCCATCTGTCTGTGGATGGAATGTTGTAGACCTCTTCAACTTAGTGTCCATATTCTCCCACAATGTAGTCCAAAATGCATTGAGAAATCTAGTATCCCTATATGACATTATGCTCCTAGGTATCCCAAAGTGCACCCAGACCTGCTCAAAGAACAAGTTTGTGACTTCCTATCGCTTGATTTTCTTTTTACAACGCATGATAATGAACATTTTGTTGAACTTGTCAACCACCACAAATAAATGGTCATGTCCCTTCCCTGTGGTTGGTAAACCTCCCACAAAATCCATGGAAATGTTTTCCCAAGGTCGAGTGGGAACAAGTAAGGGATGGTATAGACCTTGTTTTCTATTATTGGGCTTGTTGGTATGACAACGTACACATCCTCTAATATATCGTGCTACATCTTCTTGCATTCTAGTGCAGTACACATACCTTTGTAAATTGGCAATTGTCTTCCCAACACCAAAATATCCTACAACCTTGGAGGTGTGAGCCTCTTTGATAAGTTGCAATCGTTCACCTTTAGGGACACAAATATTGTCAAGCTTGTAGAGTAAACCATTATGGAAACGATATTCATCCTTTCCATCACCTTCTTCTATATGAATTTGGCCATTTAGTTGTTGAAACACCTCCTTGAAGTCCTCATATTTTGTGTATGCCTCTTTGTATGCATCATGGGTAAAAGGCTCCATTTGCATCAGAGTTGCCAAAGTTGTAATATTGGATGTGGGTGACCCTGAAAGTATGTCTGCCAACTTATTTGTTCTACCCTTATTATACTTAATGACTAGATGAAAGTGTTGTAAAAACCCCATCCACTTGTAATGTTTGGTTTGTTGTAGCTTACTCTGGCCCTGCAAATACTATAGTGGTTGGTGATCTATGTGGATGATGGTCTCCTTACCCATCAGATAGGTCTTCCACTTTTTGACAGCTTGTACCAAGGCATAGATATCCTTGTCATAGGTACGGTAGTTGGGAACCACCTCATGAAATACTTCAGAATGATAACATATGGGCCTTCCTCCCTGCATCAATACTGCTCCCATGGCATACCCACTTGCATTTGTCTCTACTTCAAAGGGCTTATGCAAGTTTGGCAGTGCAAGAACTGATGCTTGACCGATCTTTCTTTTCATCTCATCAAATGCCTTATGTTGATTGTTCCCCCACTAAAAACTCTTACCACCAATTGTTATGGCATGGAGTAGTGCAACTACCATTGAAAATGAAGCTATGAACTTCTACAAGTATTGTACTACCCCAACAAAAATCCTAACTTTATTGACATTTGTAGGAACTGGCCATTTCATGATGGCCTCCATCTTTGTGGGATCTATCTTGAGCTCCCCTCCACCAATCACATACCCTAAATACACCAAAGACTACTAAGAAAACTCACATTTCTTGAGATTGGCCAGTAGTTGGTGCTTTTTAGAGTCTCTAACACCTACATAAGATGTGAGATGTGCTCCTCCCAAGTAGTGTTATAAACCAGTATATCATCCAAATAAAAAATACAAAATGAATCTAAATAAGGGCGTAAAACGTCATTCATTAGTCTCATAAATGTAGTTGGTGCATTGCATAAACCAATTGGCATAACCAACCACTCATACAAACATTGCCTTGTCTTGGAGGTAGTCTTCCAGGTATCTTCTTCTTTGACTCGATACAAGCTTTCGTTTCTAGAAAGATCTTCCTCTAGATTTTTCTTTTGGTAGATGGATTTAATATAAATAAGAGTTGATGGCATGAGAATTATTGTAATAGAGCGTTGCTATGCTAGAGGTTGCCCCCTCGAAGAGGCGAGTGAACATTGTTTCCTATCAATAAAGGTATTATTTTGGTGATGTGGTTTCATATTTTGTGTTGTTTAATTTTTATTCTTTGTAGTATTTATGTTTTCTGCTATTATAATAGATCTGGTACCTTACAAGTGGTATCATAGCATTTTCCTTAGTAGGAATTGTGGGCAATTTTATTTTTTTTCGAAGAAGAAAATAGGGCTGTGACATTTCGGAGACATTATTTAGTTTTATATGTGTAATTTTCATAAACTGGTTGTAGATATAAGTTCCTTTCAAAAAATCAACCAATTTAAAAAAAAAAATCGTTTGAATTGGAGTCCAGAAAGAGAAGATATCATCATTTTAAAATATGCTACTTTTCAGGGTTTTTCTACGAACAGTCACATGATTTTTATAATTTATGTAGAACTTGTGGCCGAATTTGCCCAAAAAGTTACAGATATGAGTTCCTCTCACAATTTATCCCAAATTCAAAAAAAAAAACATTTGAATCGGAGTTCCGAAAGTGAAGATATCGCTTATTTAAAATCAACCAATTTTTATTTTTTTTATT
>SNQJ01S0054952.1:0-13763 GCA_010110895.2 Picea sitchensis | reverse complement strand
AAACCACAACGATCCGTCTTCATCATGTATTAATGACAACTCATTGATCCATCTTCATCATATCAATGAAAACTCATTGATCCATCTTCATCTATGCATTCTCATCAAGGAAAATACATATTATATTACATCAATCATCAATCGATCAATCCTTTGACATCAATCAATCACTTGACATCAATCAATCAAACCATTGCTCTCTTTGCTCTTGTATTGAAATAGTGCAAGTACAAAGGAGTAGGTACTCTCAATGGAGTTACGTGAGACCTATGGCCTGTTAGGATGCTACAGAGCATTAACCCCCTTTGTTATGCTCTCTAATTTCCCACTCCCAATTGTTCTACTTTTCTATGGAACAAAATACAATAACATAGAATGGAACCCTTTCTCCTCCTAGTGGCTCGGTATTTAACATAGCCTAATAGCCATCTAGGGGTAGGGTTTTGAATTCCTCAACCTTAAATTATGATAAGTTTTTGGACCTTCTAGAATGTTCTAAGAAAATCCACTACGTGGCTAGCTCCACATGTCTAAGTAATGGAGGTTGATGCGACATCCACTCGCACCATGGTGGTTAATATGGTAGGTCAACTTACAGGAGGCGTAACTTTCTCATACGAACTCTGATTGGCGAACAATCTGCATCGTTGGAAAGGTATTGGTGTGTAGAATTTATAATATTCCTTCATACTATGGTTTGGAGAAAAAATAGTGTTGTTTGATGCCTCGAAATGGCTCTAGAATATTCAGACAATTTTTTGGACCCACGTTTCCAAATTTGGACCAGCTGTCGAAATGGCTCTACAAGCTGATTCCTCCAATTTTCCACCCAAAGAGTACTGAGATAGATGAAAAATAATATAATGATCTAATATGGATCATACATGCTATATACATATGTAATTAAAATAATATAACCAACAAAAGTGGTTATCCAACTCACAATGAATTATTGAATCAACCCTTATTCCATGCTACTCATGAATCCATGCTATATCATGAATGCAAAACATGCTTATTTTTTTCATACATTTGAACATGCAAAGTCTAAGTAAGAATTATCTATTTAGAAAATGTTGGTCACACCAACTAAACATGCACATGCACATGAACCATACAATTCCATAGATTACACAACACAATAATTCTTACAGTTTAAACAAGCATGTACATAAACATATACACTTATATGTTTATAAAATTATTGGTTTGAGAAATTGATTGGGGGGGGGGGAGATTTTCCACCCAACCATAGGCTCATATGCATTAGATCTTTGCACTCTGGCCACCCTAATGCCAAGCCATGATACCACTAGGGAAATCTCTCGAGCTCTTAGAGAGATTAGAATAGTGAAGGCCACTCTCCTTCACACAACCACTAGTTGAAAGTCCTTACACCTACCAGGCCCAGGGCCTCCATGAGGTTTTCCAAATGCCCTCTTATCTTAGGTCATGTTCAAGTTTCACACCAGTTCACTAAGATCAACCATGCACACATTTCTATCCCTGAAACTCATGCATATCTCTTGCACATGTGGGTTCTCCCACAACTCTCTGTAACTTCTCCTCCTACCTCTTCTAGTCCTCTTTTCCCTGTGCACCCCTCATTTCTTGTCTCAAAGTTTCTTGTGTCCTCCCCATGCAATTGGGTGGTTCACATTTTTCCATGGATGTATTAGTCCATTACTCCCATGCAGTTACATGGGAGGTCTTTTTCAATTGCCCAACCATACTTCATAAATGCTTTTCTTTAGTTTTAAGCTAGAGGGAAATAAATGTTATTTCCATAAAAATTAATTCAACAATGTGGCTTGGGGTTCCCTGACATAATGAACCCCCTTCTAGGCCCCCTCACTCTTTCCTCTAGTGGTATCATGGCTAGTATTGTTCTTCACCCTTCAATTAGTTGTTTGGTTTCTCTTTATTAAAAATAATACGTTTACATTGTTTACAAGCCATAACATGGAAATATTATCTTCCTGTTGGGATAACCTCACTAATCATAATTATTTACAAATTAATTGGGGGATTAAAATGGGGTGTTGCAATAATAATGAAAATCACTTGGTCTTCAACAAACATAAAGATGATTTTTTTAAAGGATTTAACAAATGAATTAAATATCCTAATAAGTAATAACAATATTGAAGACCTCTACCATAGTTTTACAACAACACTCTTAACTTGTNCAATAATAATGAAAATCACTTGGTCTTCAACAAACATAAAGATGATTTTTTTAAAGGATTTAACAAATGAATTAAATATCCTAATAAGTAATAACAATATTGAAGACCTCTACCATAGTTTTACAACAACACTCTTAACTTGTACAAACAAATACTCTCTTGAAGTTTCATGTAAAAAGGAAAATCAAATGGGAAACCCTTTGTATGATAAAGAGTGTAAAATTACTAGAAAAGGCATTAAGGACGTTTTTGATGAGTCTATAAAGCCTATCAAGACGGGGAAAAAAAGAAGTTATATAAAGAAAAAGTAAGAGAAGCTTTTACACATTTCTAAGTTCGATCTTAAAAAATTCTAGAAATAAATTCTAACTTGAAAAACTAAAAATAATAATAATGTGATTTCCTTGAGGGACTAGAATTTGTACCTTCGGAAACTTTATGATTCTCCTAATACCATAGACAATATTCAAACCCTTTTTATAAAGCAAGAGGTTTTTACTTTCAAAGACATTGAGTTTGGGGTCAAACAACTTGCAAAAGAGAAATCTAAGGACATCGAAGGCTATCAAGTAGATATCCTAAAAATTGGAGGACCTATCCTTATCACTCATATTCACAAGCTCTTCAATTTGGTAGTCAAATAGAGTTTCCCTAAAACATGGACTCAAGCCTCATTGTTCTTATTTTTAAAAGCAGGGATAAAAACAATCCCTCAAATTATAGGACCATTATGATTTTCCCTTTTTAATCCAAGTTATGTGGAATTATTCTGGAAAAGAAAATTAGCATATGGTTAAAATGTCATGGAAAAAAGGATAAATGCCAATCCCGTTTTAGAATCTATCATTCATACATAGACCATCTAGTTACATTGAGGAATGTTGTAACGATATAACCAATCTATTGTAATTGTTCATTGACTTTGTGAAATATTTTGACACATTGCATAGTAATAGCCTTTGGAATAGATTAGAAGAGTTATATGTTTCTTTTGAGTTGAGAGTTGTTGCCATAAGGTTGTATGAGAATGTTATTTCTATGTTCATGAACATTGAATATTGGTCGGAAGAAATTAATTGTAATATAAGAATTAAGCAAGGTTGTCGCTTATCCCCCATCCTTTTTGGCATTTGCAATGACAAGTTAGAGGCATACTTGGAATAAACATGTTGTGTTGGCACTACTTTAGCTGGACCAATCATCATCCTTATTCTTTATATCGATGATATTGTTCTTGTGGTGAGGTGTCCCATTTATCTTGAAGTGCAATTAAGAATTCTCAAGGATTTATGTTCTAGTATAGTGATGCAGCCCCCCTACCTCAGCAGGGTCTGCCGACCTCTCGCTCACTGGATCTTCACCAAACTGAGCTGGATTAGATCTTTCGAGTCCCTGTTGGAACCTCTACTAAACAAATTCACAGGTCCTCTGTGAATTGCACCCACGTGAAGAGGCACTGGGCGTGAGTTCCTTCCACGCGAACCAGTTGTGATCGCACGCCTCTCAAAAGGCGTTTCGCGATTTCATGTATCGGGTGTTTTGTACATGAGTCACCCCGACTCTCCCAACCTCTGAAATTCTGACAGGGGCTTAGTACTTGCTAGCTCCTCCCTTATCCTTCTCCACCTGACCACTACCTATGATCACAAGCCAAATCAAAAGGCATGTCGTGAAATTCTGTATCGGACCTTTGCGTGTGAGTCAACCCTGACTCCTTCCAACTCCTGAAACTCCGAAAAGAGCTTAATGAGTGTTAGATCCTTTCCTTATCTCCGCTCGTGTGATCATTCACCATGACCTGGGGCTCATCCTTTGAGCGCATCAGGATTTCGCGGATCAGGGGTTTACGATACAACTTATCTCCCTTTGCACGATACCCGAAAGACCGATATTACTTTGCCATAGATCAACGGCTTCAATTCTCCTACAATCTGACGGTCCAGATCGCGTCGGCGATTCTCCCTCTAGGAGTTTCTACCCTCCATTCAACTTCTACCAATGCTCGAATCTCCGATGTGTATGGATCTTCGCCACCTATCACCCCAGATCCAACGGCTGAAATGATTTCGTGTTTTGTGAATTTTCACAAAACTGCCCTTTGACTTTTTCTCTCTGTGAGTCAGCGAAGTGTTGATCTGCTGCCGCATGTCCTCTGAAGCCAATGACCCAAATCTTATTCCAGGACCTCGGATCTCCGTGCTCCGGCGTTTTCAATTCTCAAACTGAAAACTTACTTCAACTTTTCTCGGAGTACGAGATATGCTGACAAGTGTCTCCTCACAGATCAACAACTCATGGCCCTTCGACTATCCGCACTCTGGGTATTTCAAGTCTCAACTTTACTCCTTGTGCGCCCATGATATCTGACGGCTCACACTTGATCAATCAGAGGGCTGATATCCCACCTCGACGTTTCGGCGCTCCGAGCTTCGAAAATCTCAAGTTTCAAGCTGCTCCCCCTTATGAGCTTCCATCAACTAACGACTGTGATTCCTCCTGGCAATCCGACGCTTGGTCTTCGCCTCCAGTGATCTGACGGCTCAGATCTATCCCACTGATCGGATGGTCGAAATTCTATTCCAAGTCTCCGGACTCCGGAAATATCAAGTTTCAACCCCAATAGCCTATCTCCTTTATACGTGAAGTGATAAGGTTCACACACTTCTTCTAATCCGACGATTGTTGATCTTCTTCCCTTTGATCCGACAATCACAGTCGTTCTTCCTCCTGGGCTTCTGATATCTCTCCGCCTTGGAAGGTTTATCTTCCTACAAAGGTTCCAAACCTTTGTTCCCTAACGAATCTACCTATGGGACCTCGTCAACACTCATGAAAAGTGTTATCCCTTATGAGCTTCTATCCTTAAAAGGATTTCGATCTCCCATGCACACTTTGTGTTCTCGGGATTTGGAATAACTCAGTTCGAAGGATTTTCTTGAAAAGAAAATGCTTCTCGCCCACTTGGCATTCTTCTACGTTGGTTCTTCAAATCTTGTTGGCCTCTTGATGCTGTGCACACCTTGCACTTGGTCTGAGTTTCTCTGGTTCTCTCTGAACTTCTCTGGGTCAGTCCGAGACTCAATCGACGCACTCCTTGCATTCGAGATGCACACCTTGCATGCAAGTATCATAAGAGAAACGATTGAAACTCAACCAGCCTTGTCACAAACTCATATAGTCAATCTCTCTCTAACAATCATACATGAACAAAGTAATAAATCATACACACAAAATAACGTTCATTCAATCACACATGAGATGAACACAGTCCAAGCATTTGGGACAATTTCTGCCTCTTCTATTCATTCATGAAAAGCAAAATACATAGTGTTTTCTGCTACTCTACTCTGCTCTAGTACTCTCTCTATTATGTCTTTTGTTTTTCTCCTGTTACAATACAATATTGAAAAACTATCTAAGGATCGCTCCACGATCTCTCTCGTCCTATTCTGAAATCTATCATTTCAAATTCAAAGCTATTACCTACTATGTCCTATTACAATAACTACTAGTTATTGCCAGATAGAGTCGACACTCCATATCTGCAATTTCTTACAGTCCTTCAAGACTTTACAAACAAGTTACATTTTTAAAATGTTGTTACAAAAATATCTCAACAACTGATTAAATTCTGAGTTAAATGCTTGATTTTAAACTATGTCATTGCTGAGATGTCATTCGTCTGCCTCCACACGTGCGTTGTTGACTTTGAAGGCAATGATCCTGCATCATACTCCTCAGGTTAAAAAATTCCATGGACTCATGTCCATGAGCTCCTGCACTGTCTTTCCATGCTTTAAAATATCAGGTTCTATGACCCAACTTGCATCTTCCATTGGATGATCTTTCCACTTCACTAAGTACTCATGATATGTCTTCCTCCTGGTTTTCTTTCCATCCCTTTATTCAATAATTTTCTCCATGTGAGGTTTTTCTGTTGTGGGCAATTTCTCTTTCCAATGAATTTCTTTATGATCATCTGATTCTCCTGCTTCATCTCTTCCGTAAAGATACAGGTTTGCAACATTGAATATCGGTGATATCCCAACATTGTCTGGCAACTCAATCTCATAAGCATTGGTTGCGAATTTTCTGAGAATCCTGCATGGTCCTATCTTCTTCATCTTCAATTTTTTATATGTTCCCCTTGGAAACCTCTCTTTTCTCAAATGAGCTAAAACTTCATCTCCAACTTCGAATTGAACTTCTCTTCTATTTTGATCAACTCTGCTCTTGTATTTCTGACTGTTGTTCTGTAGCTTCCCTCTGACTTTGTCATGGAGTTTCTGCATTTTTGTTGCCAAATCCTCTGCTCTATCACTTCTGAGCTCATCTTGACTCAAATATCTCAACTCTGTAATCCCTCTTGGCTATATACCATATACAATTTCAAATGGACTTTTTCCTGTGTTCCTGTTCACTGAATTGTTGAATGCAAATTCTGCTTGTGCCAGAATCTGATCCCATTGTCGACCTTGCTCAGTGACTAAACTTCTCAATAATTTTTCGAGACTTCTGTTTACTACTTCAATCTGTCCATCTGTCTGAGGGTGATATATTGAACTAAAGGATAAGTTCGTCCCCATCTTCTTCCATAGATTTTTCCAAAAGTGTCCTACAAATTTGGTGTCTGTGTCTGAAACTATGCTCCTCGACAATCCATGTAGTCTCACTAATTCTCTGAAAAATAAATTGGTGATGTGTGTGGCATCGCTTGTCTTCTGGAATGGTATTAAATGTGCCATTTTTGAGAATATGTCCACCACAACAAATATGGAATCGCTCCCTTTTTTATTTCTAGGCAATCCCAAAACAAAATCCATACCGATTGCATCCCACGACCTTTCTGGAATTGGTAATGGTTGATACAAACCAGTGTTTTGTTGTCTTCCTTTTGCATACTGACAAATTCTGCATTTTTTCATGAACTTCTTCACTTCTTCTCTCATGCTCGGCCAATAATACAAATTATTCAGCTGTGAAAATGTCTTATCATGACCAAAGTGTCTGGTTAAACCTCCATTGTGTTTCTCTTTCAATAGGTTGTCTCTCATTTAGCACTTCAGAATTTGTAATTGGCTCCCTTTGAACAGTAATCCATATTGGATCAAATATTCAGTCCATGGACTTTTGTCTCCCAATAAAGGATTATTGCATGCCCCATAAGCTTCCTTGAAATATGCATCTTCTTTATACATCTCCTTGAAGTGTTCGAACCCCAAAGTCTCCACTTGGAATTCTTGTACAATCAGACTCCTCCAGCTCAAAGCATCTGCAACTTTGTTAGCAGTTCCAACACTGTGTTTGATAACAAAAGTAAAATTATGCATAAATTCTACCCATTTTGCATATTTCTGATTCAACTTTTCTTGCCTAGTAATAAACTGCAAAGCATGATTATCATTGTACAAGACAAAATCTTTAGGAATTAGATAGTGTCTCCACTTTTTCAAAGCTTGAATCACCGCATAAAATTCCTTGTCATACGTGGAATACTTTTTCTTGGCGTCATTCAGTTTCTCGCTGAAATAAGCAACTGGCCTATTGTCCTGATTCAAGACTGCTCCAATAGCTAATCCACTTGCGTCACATCTCACCTGAAATGTTTTTCTAAAATCTGGTAAGACCAGAATTGGCTGCTCTGTGATTTTCTCTTTCAATACTTTGAAACTTTTTTCAGCTTCCTCTGTCCAATTAAAGGACTTGTGTTTCTTCTTCACAGTGTCTAGCATGGGTGCACATATGCCACTGAAATTTCTGATTAATTTTGTATAAAATCTTGCTAACCCATGAAAACTTCTTACCTCAAATATATTGCTCGGTGATGACCATTCTCTGATCGCTCTCACTTTTTCTGGGTCCATCTTCAATTCATTTGAAGAGATTATGAACCCCAAATATATGAGCTCCTTCTTCATAAAAGAACTCTTCTTCAGATTTATCAACAACTTCTCTCGCTGCAACCTTTCCATCACTAATGTCAAATGTCTTAAGTGTTCTTCCTTCGTCTTGTTGAAGATTAGTATGTCATCCAGATATACTATGGCAAACTTGCCTATGAAGACTTTCAACACTTCATTCATCAATCTCATAAATGTGCTTGGTGCATTTGTCAACCCAAATGGCATGACCAGCCATTCAAACAATCCTTTGTTTGTCTTGAATGTTGTTTTCCATTCATCTCCCTCTCTCATCCGTATTTGATGATATTCGCTCTTCAAGTCTATATTGGAAAAATAGGTTGCACCACTCAAACAGACCATCAAATCATCCATCCTTAGTAAAGGAAATATGTATCTAATGGTTATCTTGTTGATGGCTTGGGAATCCGCACACATCCTCCACCCCCCATCTTTCTTTGGACTTAGCATAGTCGATATTGCACATGGGCTTAGGCTTTCCTTGACTAACCCTTTATCCAACAACTCCTAGACTTGATTCTTGACCTCCTCATTCTCTCTAAGTGTCAACCTATAAGTTTTTTTGTTTGGTAAACTAGCTCCTGGAATAAGGTCAATATGATGGCTTATACTCCTGATGGGTGGCAATGAGTGTGGTAACTCATCTATGACTATATCGGAAAGGTTTTCTAACAGTTCCTGGATTTCTACAGGAAAATCTTCCACAAAATTATTTGTAAGGATAACTCTCGTCTTCCTCACTACAACAAACTGCATTTCTTTCTCCTTCTTGACTTCTTTTAAGAACTCCTTCCCACTCATGAGAAGTATGCTTGAACTAGCTTCTCTCTTTTGTTCTTTGTCTTCTATGGGTAACAACATATGTGTCCTACCATTTTTCTCTAGGGTATAGGTATTCTTCCTTCCATCATGAATAACCTTTTGGTCATACTACCACGGCCTCCCCAATGAAATATGACAGACATCCATAGGAATTAGATCGCATAATATTTCATCTTTGTAACCTCCTATTTTAAATTCAACTTGGAATTGTTGACTTACCATTACTTGATGTCTTTTCTGCAACCATGATACCTTGTATGGCTTTGGATGTGCAGTTGTCTTCAATTCTAGCTTTTCCACCATCTCCATGGATACTAGATTGTCAGTGCTCCCACTGTCTATGATCACCTTGCAAACTATGTCTTTCGACTTGCAAGCAGTTATGAATAGGCTTGTTCGCTGAACTAGTTCCTCTGGTTCCTTTTCTGGTTTAAGAAGGATCTTCTTCATCATGAGGTTTCTTCCTCCTTCTGTTGCTTCTGCTTCCACATGTTTATGTGCTTCGGCAATGTGTTCTTCTCCACCTTCTCTCTTTCTGTCAGGACATTCCCAAGATTTATGTCCTTCTTTTCCACATGTATAGCATTTAACTACGCCTCCTCTGGCTCTTCCTCTTCCTCTACCTCTAGAAAAAGAACTACTTTCACCATGTTCTCCTTCTTTAGAACTTCCACCCTTCTCATGGTGGCTATGTTGTTTTTCAGCTTCAGGCTTCGACTATTGGAACTTCTCTCTGCTAGGTCCCTTGCCTCTGCTTGAATTTCCGCCTTTGCTTCGTTGGCTTTGCTTCCTGGCCAATTTTTCCTCAGCTTTCAAGGCTGCTTGATAAGAATCTTCGACTTTACTAACATACATCATGTTGATCTCTTCTTGTATTTGATATCTCAGCCCATTGATGTATCTGGTTGTCTTATCATCTTCATTTTCTTTATGTCCAACCCTGATGTTCAGTCGATAAAATTCTTTAGTGTACTCCTTCACTGATAAACCCCTCTGTTTCAGGTTCTGCAATCTTCTGTAAAGATTGATTTGGTAATCCTTCAGGATAAATTTTACCTTCAACTTGGCTACTATCCTATCCCAGTTTTTAATTTTCTGCTTACCATTTCTCCTGCGTTTGGCTTGTAGTTCATCCCACCATAACACTACATGGCCTTTCAGTCTTGTCACTGCATGCTTCACCATCTTGTCTTCTTCGATATCTTCGTAATCGAAGTATTTGTCCATAACATGTACCCAATATAACAATTCTTCAACTTCTAAATTGCCTTCATACATAAGTACTTTAATTCTTACTCTGGCTCATATCTTCGAAACAACTTTTATCAAGCGATCTTGTGCAGCATCCTCTACTACATTTTCTTCACCCTCCGCTTCTTCTTCGCTCTCAACTTCACTGACATCACTAGTGTCTGGTGCTCTTGTCTGTGTTGTTTCCATGGCGTCCAATCTAATTCAGAGTCGCCTCATTTCTTCTTCCATTTCTGCATTCGCTTTGTGCCTTCTAAGTGGCATGATTTCACTGCATCACCTACAAATAGAAATTAAATTCCTTTGATACCACAAATGATACCAACTTTCCTCCTTTCTCCTTTTGTCTGATGTCTGCAAACAAATTTAAAATCAGCTCTAACACCACCTGATGCAGCCCCCCTACCTCAGCAGGGTTTGCCGACCTCCTGGTCACTGAATCTTCACTAAATTGAGATGGATTAGCTCTTTCATGTCCCTGCTGGAACCTATACTAAACAAACCCACAGGTCCTCTGTGAACTGCACCCACGCGAATAGGCACTGGGCACGAGTTCCTTCCACGTGACCGCATGCCTCTCAAAAGGCATTTTGCGATTTCCTATATCAGGTGTTTTGTACGCAAGTCACCCCGACTCTCCTGACCTCTGAAATTCCGACAGGGGATTAGCACTTGGTAGCTCCTCCCTTATCCTTCTCCACGTGACCACTACCTGTGACCACAAGCCAAATCAAAAGGGGCGTCGTGAAATTTTGTATTGGACCTTTGCATGTGAGTCAACCCTAACTCCTTCCAACTCCTAAAAATATGAAAAGAGATTAACGGGTGTTAGATCCTTTCCTTATCTCCACTCGTGTGACCATTCACCATGACTTGAGGCTCATCCTTTGAGCGCGTCAGGATTTCGCAGATCGAGGGTTTACGATACAACTTATCTCCCTTCGCCCGATACCCGAAAGACCGATATTCCTTTGCCACATATCAACAGCTTTAATTCTCCTACGATTTGACAGTCCAGATCACGTTGGTGGTTCTCCCTCCGAGATTTTCCACCATCCATTCAACTTCTCCCGGTGCTCGAATCTCTGATGTGTATGGATCTCCACCACTTGTCACCCCAGATCCAACGGCTGAAATGATTTCACAAATTCTCACAAAACTGCCCTTTGACTTTTTCGCTTTGCGAGTTAGCGAAGTGTTGATTTGTTGTCGCGTGTCCTTTGAATCCAACGACCCAAATCTTATTCTAGGACTTCAGATCTCTGTGCTCCAACATTTTCAATTATCAAACTGAAAACTTACTTCAGCTTTTCCCGAAGTACGAGATCTTCTAACAAGTGTCTCCTCACAGATCAATGACTCATGGCCCTTCAGCTATCCGTGCTCCGAGTATTTCAAGTCTCAAATTGACTCCTTGTGCGCCCATGATATTTGACGGCTCACACTTGATCAATCAGAGGGTTGAGATCCCACCTCGGCGTTCCGGCGCTCCGAGCTTTAGAAATATCAAGTTTCAAGTCGCTCCCCCTTATGAGCTTCCAGCAACTAACAACTGTGATTTCTCTTGGCAATTTGACGCTTGGTCTTCGTCTCCAGTGATCTGATGGCTCAAATCTATCCCACTGATCGGATGGTCAAAATTCTATTCCGGGTCTCCGAACTCTGAAAATATCAAGTTTCAACCCTAATAGCCTCTCTCCTCTATACGCAGAGTGATAAGGTTCGCACACTTCTTCTAATCCAACGGTTATCGATATTCTTCCCTGTGATTCGACGATCACAGTCGTTCTTCCTCCTGGGCTTCTGATATCTCTCCGCCTTGGAAGGTTTATCCGCCTTCAAAGGTTCCAAACCTTTGTTCCCTAACGAATCTGCCTATGGGACCTCGTCAACACTCGTGAAAAGTGTTATCCCTTCTGAGCTTCTATCCTTAAAAGGATTTCAATCTCCCATGCACACTTTGCATTCTCGAGATTTCAAATAACTCAGTTCGAAGGATTTTCTTGAAAATAAAATGCTTCTCGCCCACCTGGCATTCTTCTACGCTGGTTCTTCAAAGCTTGTTGGCCTCTTGACATTGTGCACACCTTGCACTTGGTCTAAGTTTCTCTGGTTCTCTCTGAACTTCTCTGAGTCAATCCGAGACTCAATCGATGCACTCCTTGCATTCGAGATGCACACCTTGCATGCAAGTATCAGAAGAGAAATGATTGAAACTCAACCAGCCCCGTCACAAACTCATACAATCAATATCTCTCTAACATTCATACATGAACGAAGTAATAAATCATACACACATAATAACGTTCATTCAATCACACATGAGATGAACACAATCCAAGGATTTGGGACAATTTCTATCTATTCTATTCATTCATGAAAAACAAAATACATAGTGTTTTCTGCTACTCTACTCTGCTCTACTACTCTCTCTATTCTGTCTTTTGTTCTGATCCTGTTACAATACAATATTGAAAAACTATCTAAGGACCACTCCATGAGCTCTCTTGTCTTGTTCTAAAATATATCATTTCAAATTCAAAGCTATTACCTACTCTATCCTATTACAATAACTACAAGTTATTGCCAGATAGAGTCGACACTCCATATCTACAATTTCTAACATTCCTTCAAGACTTTACAAACAAGTTACATTTTTAAAATGTTGTTACAAAAATATCTCAACAACCAATTAAATTCTGAGTTAAATGCTTGATTTGAAACTCTGTCATTGTTGAGATGTCATTTGTCTGCCTCCATGCATGCGTTGTTGATTTTGAAGGCGATGCTCCTGCATCATATAGGTATGTCGATAAACATTGACAAAACAAAGGTTATGATAATCAAATCTAAAAATATCACTTATGCTAATTTTGTTTATGACAATAACAACTAAGAGGAAGTTACTTCATAATAATATCTCAGAGTCGACCTTCATCACATGCTTAAATAGAACTATAACATTGATAAAAAAGGACTAATTGAGGGTGGAAAGCCTATTTTGGTCTTGAAAATACTTGTAAATCAATGAACTTTTAGTTGTGGGAACAAAATAAACTCCTCTTTAAAAGTCTTGTCACTCTCATTATCTTATATGGATGTGAAGTTTGGGGCTGTAGAATATCTAGATAATCATGGGGGAAGATCAAGCAAATATAGAATCATTTTACAATTTATAATATTAAATTAAAAGCAATACTCCCTAGTTTCCTATCCTTCTTACAAAAGTTGGTATTTCCCCCATTGAGAGTATGGCTATGACTAGGGATTTCTATAAGCATAGGGTCCATACATGTTGATTATTCTATATACCTTCCCCATATCCTTAGAATTGATTTCTATTACTATACCTACAAGCATAACACTTGTAGAGATTGTATCAATTTGTTTTAATCCATCCAGTGGCCAATCCTTCCAATAATCCCTTTAAGTCCATCGAACAAAAATATCACTCTTTCAACAAAGATGAAAAAAGATCTACAACTTTTAACCCAACACACATGTATCCTTGAATCAAACATACATATAGATTATAAACAACTACAAGTCTTTTTAAGGTTTGTTGTTTGGGGCCACCCTT
>SNQJ01S0054950.1:33132-44622 GCA_010110895.2 Picea sitchensis | reverse complement strand
AAATTCTTTATTGCTGACGACTTTTTTTGATGATTACGAATCACCTACATGATGATTATTTTGGTATGACCTTGTTTTTAGTTCACATAACTAATAAGTCATTATAGTAGTCGTTTCAAATGGTAATCGAAACTTCTCTTTGGGCATTGATTTTTTATTCTAAGTGCAAATGTTGGGCTAAATTATCTTCAAAGAAGTGTTTCATGGATGGTGTTTCAAATGGTAAAAGGGTTCTCATTTTTATGAATGCGTCGACATGGTATTCACTTACTAGATGTTGGGTTTTAGACACATGGATGTGACTTGTCACAAAAACGAAAAAGGGTGTCCTGCATAAATATGGACATAACACATCACTTATATGTGTGTGTGTGTGTGTGTGTGTGTGTGTGTGTGTGTGTGTGTGTGTGTGTGTGTGTGTGTATTACACATGTTATATGTATATGGTCCGATACATATTAGAAACGTTACGTGGATATCGTAGTGTCAACTTTTTTGTTACAATTATGGTAACTTAAGTATTTGTATTTGGAATTTTTTTGTAAGTTTTAAGCATATGGGATATTATTTACAACGCACATATACTATATATCATATTGGTATGATCCAACATGTATATATTATAAACGTTGCATTGCATGGAAATAAATCGTAATTATGGTTATTAAGTATTGTAAGTTCATATATTAGTTGATGTCAAATCTTTGAATACATCTGGGACATCATGTATGCATATACCATATGTTGGACATTGTTATATTGTTGATGGTGGTTAATGTGGTGGGTGGATGCATCGGTATCATGTGATCCTAAATGAGTTGGAACTTACTTGGAACTTGTTGGTTCCTTGAGGTTTTGACGTGGCTTGCCTTAGGTTTAGCAAGTGATTAATGTTGGCCACCATCTTAGCAGGATGTGACCAAGAGTTAATACACCCACTTGTTGTCTGATTTACCATTTTTGGTTTTGGTATTAATTTCATTCCTTAGTGGTTTGGAAGAAATTGAGCTACGGTAACTGTAACAACTTCTCGAATGAGCCTTTTAACCTGCACAATACTAGGTACTAGGGTTTTGATTCCCTGTCATCTAATGTGAGTTTTTCTTAATAGTTTATTCCTGGCTCTATAACTACATGTTGTGCTTGTCATTCAATGCTTTCATGCTATGTTTTAAATAAAAATGAAGTTGTTATGTTCTTGGTTTGAGAAAATATGCATGCATAGAAGTTTGAATGGTGTGATGGATGGTTTTACCCATTTATTTACATAGTTATGTTTGTTGGTTTCCCATTTACCAAGTTGGTTTGCGTTTGTTTATAGCGCATTAAAAATAACAGAGTCTGGTGCTGATGGGTCTTTGGTATTTTAGTGTTATATGCCAAGAGGTTGCATGCAAACTCTACATTGTTTCTTGAGACAAAATGTCTTGCTACCCTATGCATACCCTTTTTAAAAATAAATGGTTGTTTTACCCACATGCACATTACATTTGGGCCAAGTCCGAAGTAAAAATATTTTGGGTCAAAACCCTTTTCATATTGGCATTTTGTTGTTTGTTGGTAACCATAATCCTGTAAAACTGTGGTCAAATTGATTATGGTTTTTGTTTGGGTCACATACTGAAGACTGGAAAAAAAAGAAAGGAACAGAGACAATGTTGTGTTTGTGTATTATGATTAAATTTGTGACAAATGTCGCACCAATGTTTGAAATCCTTTATAAACAACCCATTGGGCCTCACAAGGTTAATGAATGTTCTTTGGTAGAAATAAATTTTTGAAACCATTTTAATTTCATTTCATTCTAGTCATGACATTTTTTTTGGATTCGATTTCCTGACCTTTGACCATAACAGGGGAATGACACTGTGATATTGATTGAATAGTTTTTATGCATACACATGATTGTCATGTCCTTGCAAATAAATGCTCAATCCAGTTTGGGTTTTGATTGACTAGCATTATTATGATTTTATCATATGAAAATTCAAGTGTTGTTCATGAAATTGATCGTTTAGAGTGCAGATAAAAGAAATGTTTTAATTAGTATTTGGATGACTCTATTGATATTTCGAGCATTGTTTACATGAAGTTTCACATTCGATGGTTGGTAGTAATATGTAATGGTTTGATTAAAGACGTAAATTGGTGTTCAATAGGGACTAATACATGTATTTTGATCATTTACAAATAAATTATGATTGAAAAGTGACAATGAATATTTTTTGAATAATTTGAGCATTGAAAGAACTATTGTGAGATATTTTGCAACTCTGTTTTCAAAATGGATAATTTATGGAATCAGAGATAGGTCGAATTTATTTTTTTTGAACATTGTGGTTGTATGATAACTATAATTCTGCTTGTTTGAATTATAAGAGTTGAATGATGATGAAAAAAATTGTAATGTAAGCATGTCCATTTTATTTTCCCTTCATACTTAACATTTTTCGTTCATTACAATCCCTACTCATCAACCCAAATCCCTTTTTCATTTCCATGATTAAATTATAATTGTAATACTTGTTTTATGGAAGAATTTTATAAGTTTAAAAAGGGAGTGTTGAATTCTTTGATCTTTTCTCTATTTCATACCCAAAAATGTTGCAAATAACTATTTGATGGGACTAGTTATGGTAAATGAATAGTGCATATTGCACTTCTTGGTCATACTTACCATTTTTTTCTCATTACCAAACTAATCATGGAATCCCTAGAGCCCTGTAAATTCCTGTTACGAGTAATTAATAGTTCTAGAATGTGGAATGCATATTCATTTCCTGCATATGTATTGTTATGTATAGAGCCAAGTCTAAACTATTATTTTGAAATTTTTTAGATGTTGAATTAGTCATTCTCTAGTTTTGATAGCTGTGAATGTGTTTTAGAATGATCATTTTCAGTGGAAGTATTCATAGCAACAGGAGGAATAAAAGAGGCATAGGATTGGTCCCTGACAAAGGGGAAACAAAAGATTAAGGTTATCTATATACTTTGATGCATATTTGGAAGAGTTTAATCAATTGTTACAAACAAGGTTCCTCAAATTGGCTAGAAAAAAATATTACAGACCTCTGCGTATTCCCAAGAACCCACACCCAAATATTGTCATACCCATTCCAAATCATAATTCCAATCCTTTACTTGTGCCAGAACAAGATGGCTGGCAAGATATTGTGCACCCTCCTCCCAGACACTCACAAGGATTTCCAAATATTGATAACCTACAACATCCTCCATTTTATGCTTGGCCCACTGGTTCACAACCACCACCACCTCCTCCACATCATAATTTGCAGCCTCAATCCCAAGCCTCACATGCCCATCATAAGGACAAAATCATTGATCTTGAAGGAAACCCTGAGGAAGAGAAAGTAGCACCATCCGGGTAAAAATCATCACAAGAATATTCTCATTCAATCAGTTCCTGTATTTAAGAGAATGATAAGAAATATGCTAAGGAAGATTCATCAATTGGAAAAAATGAAAGGGCTGAGACTAGTCATAGCAGGAGAGGGGAATACTCTCACAATAAATATGGTTTCTCGCGATCAATTTGATTAATTTATTTGGCACTTGTATATGGAATTGTTTGCACTTTATTTTTGGATAACATATCATTTTCAAACAAATCATGTTTATTTTGACAACTCATATTTGATAGTACTATTTTGGACAACCGTATATATTATATGCTTCATGCTTGGAAAAATTTATGAAATGGATAGATTTTGATAAACTACATAATTTCCATATGGAGTGACAAGGGGATCTTATGATTATTTCATATTATGTATGATAATGAAATGGATTGTATGATGTGGAATGCATTCAAGGTGGAATATACAAGGATGAAATGGTTTATTAATTCATTAAAGAGAATTAGGGGGTCCCCACTTATTAGTTTTATTTAATACCCTTATCATATTACTATTATTATTTATTAACTTACTTGACATCTCTCCTATTAAATAACTAATTGTTAGTTATTAAGTTAACTAGAAGTGGTTAAATGATTCAACTACTTTGGAGATATTAAAAGGAGGTAATCTAGAAAAAAGTAAAGAGGAAGAACACATTTCTTTGATAAGGTTTTCTCTTACTTCCAAGTGAGATTTCATTACTACTTCAATCATTTTCGATTTCTAAGCTAAGACACTTCTTGTGATACTAGGGTTTGTTTAAGGTGATGAAAATCTAGGACCAAGGAGAATTGAATTTTGATATGATTCTAGGTTGATTGTATGTTTGATAGTCGATAAATTTATTTTGGTTTCTGGATTAATTTCTCATTTCTAAATAGGATTCTTGTGTAGAGTCGTAATATAGTGCACATTGTGGTTGTTGGCTTATATTTACATAATTATTGGTTTGATTTGAAGGAACTAGTGGCCTATGTGTGTGTTACCCTAGGATTCTATACTTTCATCCGGTCCATACTTTGAAAGTATGTGAAGTGTATTGGTTGTTACAGAATGGATGAATAAAATCATTGATGGTTTTGCAACTCTCTTGGCCTTTCTTATTTCTATCAGATTAGGTGATTTAGCTTCTTGTTTAAATTATTAATTAAAAAAAATAGACTTCTTTATTTTAGTTTACATTTGATAAATGATAAAAAAGAATAATTTGTCTTTATGTTTAATAGTTTGAAGATTAATTGAACTTTCAATAAGGCTATAAATTAGGGTGATATTCTTTCTTATCTTAGCATAGCCAAACAAGATTCGAAAAAATGTTGTCAGGAGTGCTTCCATATCTTTTACTGAACAATTTCTTTGGCAAACATACTAGGGAGGAAAGACTCCATTTTCATTTCCCAGGTTTTTATTTTTTGTACACTTGTAAATTTATTGTTTATATTTACTGCTTTAGTTTATGTTGGTGGTTTGTTTATATCTTGTATATTTTTGTTCACATTCTTCTCTTGACTCATGATTGTGCCTAATAAAAGAAAACCCAACCTAGGTAATGGTCTATAGGATCAAACCATCATTACCCTTACCTTGTACAATATCATTCTTGAGACTTCCAATAGTCAAGATAAACTAAATCGTTCTTGGGAAGTTGTTTCTGAACATGATCGAATTAGGGAACAATGGGGTCCTCATCATAGGATGATTAGAAACCATCTTCTTCATTAATTCACTATCATGATTGTGCCTACCCCGATCAACCTAATATTCCTAAAGGCCCTGTCAATCAAAAAAATATCTCATTTACCTTATTTCAAGAAATCCTCATACATTCGTGTACTAGGGCGCCTGAGTTACACCAATACTGGGAAGTTATTGCTATTGAAGTATGTCTCCATCAAGATTTAGATGACCAAAGGAGGCAATCCCTTAAGGAACCCAGACATTAGAACATATTATGTCCTCTTCCTCTCATATATCTCGATGAATATGAGGTCAATCACTTGAATTTCCTCTCATTCCCGAAGTATGAAGAAGAAACATTGTCCTTTAAGGAAAAGATCCTAAGCTTCATTGTTATTTGTCTAATTCGGCTATTTCCTCGTCATCTTTGATTACTTACATCTTCAAAATGTCTGGAAATAGTAGTGCAACAAGAAGAAGTGGTTCTGGAGGTGGCACCGGGAGTTCATCTTCTTCAAAGCCTTATGCCTTGACTTCAATCAGGAGTATCTTTAGCCATACAGTTCCTTTCCAATATACCACTAATTGGACCAAGGCCATTAATAAATATGGCTCATTTCAATTTGAATAATATGATACTACTACTCCATGGCATGTTTCTTCTTCCTTGAATCTTTCACCCACATCTAATCCTTTGAAAAGTTCAAAGATAATTTTCCCAAGTTCTCTGGAAATGACACTATCTCCACAAAAGAGAATTTTATTTCTTTTTTGAATTCCCGTCTTAACATTGGTGTGAATCACAATGATACCTATATGGATTTATTTTTGAATTCTATAGAAGGGAAAACTATGACTGGCTTCTTTGACTTGCCTCCAAAAATATTCTCCACCTGGGAGGAGTTGGTCCATTAGTTAAAGTCCACTTTTGGACAACCCAAGATTCCATATGATAGGTTTAAGGAGTACAATAACATGACATATAACATAGGCGAAACCATTAAGTCTTTCAATCTTTACTTCACCAAGTTATATAATAAAATCCCTGAACTAATGAGGCCTCAAAATAATGTCTCATTCACACATTACTACAATGCCTTACAATCTTCTTATAGTCACATATTGGAAGATAAATCCATAGATAATATCATATTTTCCCTTTAGACTAGTTTGGAGTATGAAGAGCAGCTAGACAAAACTGGTCTTCCTAAGGAAGACTATGCCAAGAAAAATGATATGTCTACCATTTTGCAGCTTATGCAAGACATTAATAATCACATGATTTATTTTGAAAAGAAGTGAACCACTTCTACTTCCACCATCGAGGCTTCTACCTAGGCTACTACTAAGAAAATCGTTAGCAATAAATTTCAACCAAAGGCCATATTTCCAAGACTGTGATCTAAATTTTGTGAAGAACATCACGATGAAAGCACTTGTGAAATCAAGAAAAATGCAAGGGATCAAATCTTTGGAAAGAAAAAATATACTACCATTTTTGTCTTATATTGTCCCCCATAGGATTATGTTATGGTACTTAATACTAGAAATAAATTATATGCCAATAAGGGAAAGTTGATTCTTCCAATACTACTTCTTCCCCTAGCACATCCACTCCAGATACATCCTCAGAAGCTCTTTACCATTCTAATAGTCATAAAATCACTTCTCCTTCAAAATATAACATTCTAAATCAGTTGGATAACATAAAATATGATGCTACACATTTGGATATGGTAATTGTAATAGAGCAACAACAACATCTTAGAGATTTCATGGAAGGTAAAACTTCAAACATAGTCGATCTCATGGAAAATTACAATGAAGAGGAGTCTCATGTAAATAGGATAGGTTTAAATAACTTTAGGATATCTATAAATTACCCCCATTTCTACATTTTTGTAAATATTTTAGATAGAATACCCCATTGTTTCCTCATTTATGGTGGCTCAGGCCCAAGTGTTATGTCAAAGATTATTATGGAAGTGTTAAGCCTCTCTTATACAAACAAAAATGTGAGAAGCATTGTCTCCTATAATAATCAATAACAATACATGATTGGTGATATCAAAGATGTAACCTTAGTACTTTGCACACATCTAAAGATACATACCACCCTTAACATTCAAGTTAGCGATATGTCTGTGAGAAACTATTCAATTATTTTGGGAAGGCATTGGCACACCCTAACAGGTGGCTACTTGTCTTTAGATGGGTCACATATATCTATCCCTTATGATGGAAAGAACCTAATTTTTCTTAGAGAAGATTATATCTCACCTTACATTGAGAAATTTCCTCAGCTAAATGTCAATTTTGTTGAGGAGAGCCAGCGTGTTTACTCTATTTTCACAGAAGACAATGACATGACACTTGAAAATTTTGACTATGATGATGGAATGTGGCATATTCACTTTGATGGTTCATGGTCCAGTGAGGGAAATGAAGCCAGTATTATCCTTTACTCACCTATACGAAAAATTTACAACTCCTCCTTCAAGTTATAATTTGCTTTCCCTAATAACGTTTATGAGTTTGAAGCACTAATGTTAGGTATCGAGAATGCTTTTAATATGGGTTGTGGTTATGTTACCATATTTGGTGATTCCAATCTCATGGTTAAGCTTGTTAGAAAAAAATATAATACCAATAACAAGCTAATGAAAAGGTACACTCAGGCCATTTGGGCCTTGATTTCAAATATGGTATCTTTCAATATCACTCACATAAAAGGGAGCTTAACACAATGGTTGATGGGTTGGATTTTTTTTCTTCTTCTCCTACTCGATAGATATTACTGTAGTGACCTGATTTCACTTTTATGTCTCTATATCATCCACATATACCTGACAATTTTGAATCATGGAAGGTTTTCAAAAATGATGAGGATATATGTGCTTTCTTACAAAATGAACCTCTTAAGCATAAGTAAATGATTTCTATTGAAGGGATTGAATCCTCTTGAGAGGTCATTTTCAACAAGTGATGTTGGTAAAAAGGAAAATTCTATAGAAGATGATTCAAAAAGGAAATTCAAAGACATTGTATCTGTGAACATTGGAACCTCAAACGATCCCAAGATTCTCAAAATAGAAGCTCGATGTTCACAATAATAAAAAAAATAAATCATGGACTTATTTTGTGAATTCAAGGACGTCTTTCCTTGGTTGTATGGGGATCTTCATGGTTTTGATCCCAACATCATCCAACAAAAAATTATTATCAAGGAAGAGGTTGAACCAGTAAGGCAGAGACAAAGGCCTATAAACCCCGCCCATAAAGATAATATCAGAAAGGAAGTTGAAAAATTACTAAAATCTCAAATCATCTTTCCAGTAAAGTATGCTAAATCGGTCTTGAATCTGGTTCCTGTATGGAAGAAAACTGGTGAGATTAGGTTATGTATTGACTTTTGTGCTTTAAATAGAGATAGTGTTAAACATAACATTTTGCTTCCTAAAATGGAGATGATCCTACAACAACTATTTGGGTCTCAAATAATCTCCCTACTTGACGGTTTTTCTAAGTATAATCAAATTAGATTCAAGAGGGTTGATAAATACAAAACCACATGAACCACTAGATGGGGTACCTTTGCCTATGAATGCATTCCTTTTGGCTTGTCTAACGTAGGTGCCACATTTCACAGAGATATGCAGATAGATTTTGATGATTTGATCGGTAAAATAATTCAGTTCTATCTTTATGACTTAACTGTTTATTCTAAAAATGGATGAGATCATTTTTGTCATATTAGGAAAGTATTTCTATGTTGCAGAAAATTTGGTATGTCATTGAATCCTTCTAAGTCTATTTTCAGAGTTACTCAAGGAAAACTCCTTGGTCATACTTTTTCTGACTATGGTATTAGTATTGACCCCAAAAGAGTTGTCGTGATTATGAACCTCCCTACTCCTACCTCTAAGCAAGGTGTTAATTCTTTCATGGGAACCATTAACTTTGTTAGGTAGTTTGTTCTTGACTTTGCTATGATGGTTAAACTCATTCATAATTTGTTGAAGAAGGATAGAACCTTCTCTTAGAATGATGAGGTAGATTTTTTTTTTACAGGAATTAAGAAGATAATCAACTCTACACAAGTTTTATCCAAGTCTGGTTTTATTAAATACTTCATCATCTATACCAATGCCACATAAGAGGTAATCTTTTCCATCCTTCTGCAAACTGATGACCAAAAACAGGAAAATCCTATAACCTATATGAGTCAAAGTTTATCAAATGACTAGGTGAGGTATACTCTATTTTAAAAACACACTTTCTCCATTGTAATAGCTATAGGAAAGTTCAGTAATTTCATTTTGGGCATGAAAAAAAAGGTAATGTTTGTCAATGTTTCATGAAAACCTACATAGGAGATCTAGCTAAAGCATGCAAAAACAAAACTTATCAATAAAAGGAAGAGAGATTCAATATGGAAGAATGAGAAAATATATTCACAATACTCCAATGAGCCGATGATTGATACATAGATCATGATCAATATGATCAAATGAATGAGTGGAATACATTCATATATAGGGAAAACATTCCATAATTAAGAAAATAAATCAAGTAGTTAGTTTTCCTTAGGAATGCATGCATGCATAATAGTGATGGTAAAAATAGAAAGACTAAAATAGAACTAGTCAGTTAACTCCCACTAAACTAGTGTGTTGAAAATATAAATTTCTCCAACACCCCCCCTGAACATCACTATGGAGTAAAAAATGAGTCCCGGCTACTAGGCCATTTTAGGCACTCATGTACAATGCAACTAATGAACACTGAATAAAAGTGAGGAAAGATGGAAAACCACATGGGAACAAAACCCTCCCTCAAAACATAATGTATCAAAAGAATAAAATGACAGTTTCTAGGCAACTTTGTTTTTCACAGTAATACGATCCCACAAAGTCTGAAACTTATGCTCACTGAAAGTATTCGTGAAGATGTAGAAATATTTATGGATCTGATGAAGTCCTTTGGAAACCTGTCTGGCCTTGTACCTCTTGATCATGTGGACCCATATGCACCTAAAAATATTCCTTTCTAGTGGAATCGGAACCGGATGAGAAGTTTGATTCTTTAGGAGTGAGTCATACTCATTCTGCATGGATGCTTTCCATAATGGATTTCCCCAAACCCTATTGTAGTTCTGTGGATTAGTATATTGAACCATATAGAAATGCATGGGAATCGCATGTTATGAAGTTGAAAGTACCTGAGAGGGCTCCTCATGATGAGATCGATTCATCCTAGAATCCAATGGATTCCGTGCAAGGTTTCATGCTGCCTAAAGTGTGGTATGTGCCTTCTTGGGCATCTGATGAAGCTTTAGCGCTAGCTTCTTATGTTAAGAACCAAATATCAATATAACATAGAAAAACCTCAGAAAAAGTACTCAACGCCTTGAAAAAGAGATAATTTCAGATAATAAGCCTCTTCGAGGGGGCAACCTCCTTTTACCCCACTTAAATGTTCAAGTACAACATGATTCCAAATGAAAATGTCTCCATGGTATATATAGGAGACTAGGAGGTATAATTACAACGAATGGAATAAATCCGACATAAGTAAAATAACATTATTAATCTAATATGCCCCAATTAAGGGGTAATTATCCAATATTAGGGCTTAACATTCCCCTCCCCTTGAGACAAATGTTGTCTACAACACTTGAGTAACTATGGATGCTTCTGTATAAAAGACCCATCTTCCCAAGTGGAATCTTCAACTGATAGTTTCCTCCATTTAATGAGATACTCTGGATCTATTCCTCAGCTGGTGAATTCTTGTGTCAGTGATGGCTTTAGGCTCCAATATGATTTTTCCTTCCTCGTCAAGTTCTGGCAATACAGTTTGAACTCGGATCTTGTCTCCTATAACCTTCTTTAAGCATGAAACATGGAAAACTGGGTGTACTCGTGAAGATCTAGGCAACTCCAATTTGTATGCCATAGTACCAATATTTTGCAACACCTTATAAGGGCCATAGTACTTGCTTGATAATTTATTATCCTTCTTGGCTTGCTTGAGGGACATCTGTTTGTATGGTTGTAGTATTAGAAACACCCAATCCCCTACTTCAAAACTTCTTTCACTACGATGTTGATCTTCTTGTTGTTTCATGCGATTATGTGCCATGTTCAGATTGTCCTTTAAGATTTGGAGAACTTGTTATTGATTCTCAATGTGATCTTCCACTGCTTGAACCTTAGATTTTTATTTTAGAGAAGAAGTGATGGAAAGAGGGTGGTATCCATAAAGTGCCATAAATGGTGTCATTTTTGTTGCAGTATGAAAGGAAGTGTTATACCACCATTCTTCCAAGGGTAACCATTTGAACCATTGTGTTTGTTTATTAGAGACAAAGCAGCAAAGGTAGCCCTCC